>JAYECN010116215.1:0-27437 GCA_035222435.1 Microcambeva ribeirae
GGGGGGGGTTGTAAGGCATATTGAAAATGATCATGAGAGCTTGAGCAAAGCGATAACCAAAAAATAAAAATCACTCGCTTGCAGTTATATTCCTTAATTTCAGCTAACTTGACGACATGAGCTGTCGCATAGATGACCTGGAGAAAAACATCGCGGACCTCATGACACAAGCAGGAGTGGAAGAACTCGAAGGCGAGAACAAGACCCCTGCTTCTAACAAGAGCTAAAGTGAGGCAATCGCTTGCCGGCCCTGAAACAAATCTCTCTTTACGTGAAATTATCGGCTTTGAAGCAGATGGTATTTTGTCCTTTGATTTGTGAGGCAGTCAAATTCCTGCAGAGTAGCTCTGTACTTAATAATACAAGAAGCAGGACAGTAGTTTGCTCTCCTCAGCAAGCACCTACTTCACCAGTGGTGTTTTCTTCACTAGTAATGGATGAAAGTTGTGTTTTCTCCATTTCTAGTTAGTTAATGAGGAGGTAGAATAGCTCTGTTCAGCCCCTGTTACTCACTTGCTCTGGGTCTCTTAGTAATATCCGAAATTTTGACGTGCAGCACAGGAAGGGGAAGAGATGTGTAAAATCTAGAGTATCGGTAACAAAGTGAACTGATCTTTTCCCTTCTCTTTGGAAAACAGCAGTAAATGTCCAGTACAGCAACATGTGTATGTGTTAATTGGTCACGTGAATTTATTTACAACATTTACAAGACTATCAGACCATAAACAAGCTGTGCTGGAAGGCTTAATTATCATGTACGAGCAGTGATATTTCACTTGAGTGAAATACATAAAGATTAATTTTTGTAATCTTTAGAAAACAACTGTTAAATAAAGTACCAGCTGTACCATGTTAGTGTAACATAGTTTTTATTTGTTTGTGTTTTAAAGTGGTTAGTAAGATCTGTCTCAAATAACTTTCCCTATACCTGAAATTCTGATGTTGGTTCTAGAATTCTATGCAGCCTGTATAATTGGCATGAAATATTCTTAGTATGCTTCCTGATGCTCTCACAGAAATATAGGTTAGTATGCGCTTTATTGTCTCAGAAGCTAACTTTTTTTCTCTAACCCACAAATATTTTTTTTTAATTGTTCTTATACTTTCTCTCCTCACCCTCAGGAGTGTGAAAATTTCACTGATGTCTTTACTGGTATTTCATTAGCTGTACTTTCTTTGAAGAATATGCTTCTCTAATTCTTTTGAGTAACTTTTTTTTTTTCTTTTTTAATCTTCCCCCAACAGGTTCCTGGTAACTTAAGATGAACGCTGGAACACTTTTTTTGTTTCCTTTTGTTTGTTTAAACAAGCCCTTGGAATTGCAGAACCGCTTTTTGCAGCTACATTGTGTACAAGCATTTTTATATTGTTACAGAGCTTGCATTCCTGATGTATAGTTAGGGATAGGTCTGTTTATATTTGATTCATGTACTGTAATTTCACTTTCTGAATTCTTGTTATGAGGATCAATCTGTTGTGTTATTAAAACACAGATCTTATGGATCTCAACTACTGAGTGATTTTTTTTTGTGAAGTCACTTTTCTGCTGTTTCTTATACTTTTTCTAGACATTTCATTTTTGATGGCTAAAAATCTAGTGACTTCCATCAAATGGAAATCTTAACTTGTCCTATGTAACATTGTAAAGCACAAAACTGACACTTAGCATTACTCTTAGTTCTAAGCCTCCATCAGTGGACTAGTACAGGGTTATATGTTGTTTTCTAGTAACTGTAATAAAGTGATTTTTGGAAAAGTAAGGTGCTGACCATCAAAATTATATCTCATACCTCTAGTCTTACACTACCTGTATGTTTCTATAACAGAACAGAAATGCTTATTTAATGTTAGAGACATCTCCACACAGGTGAGCAAACACTGCCATTTGAATCTATTATAGCTAGAAAGAAAAGGAACTACTAATTATGACAAATCTCATTATGAGAGTTAGTTTTTAATACTGTAGGACACTTCTGAAATTGATTAAGTGTCAGTGCTTCTAGCAGCATCCTGTTTGAATAATAATTGCTATAAAACCAGTGATATTTGACAGAACAGGGATGGGATTGAGAAAGTGGCTGCACCTGGTCTTTCAGTATAAGCCAAGGGCTCTTTGTTTATAGCAACAATTTTGCTACCTAAGCAATGAGATAACGAGTAACCCAAATGGAAGGACTGCAGGTAGGAGAATTGTGGAGCCTTGCTGGTCTGTGGCTGACACGTAGCTGGAACTTTGGAGAATACCTGGTTTGGAAAGACAGTTGCTTTTATAATTATACCCACATGTATAGGCTTGAAGTTTAATGGAATGCATTAAAGTATTTTGGAAATGAAAAGTGTTTTAGAAGAGTCTTTACTATGTCACTATTGTGAAGAAAAATGACCCATATCTGAATATTGCCAACAATCATTGCAGTGCTGCTCCAGGCTGAAATAGAAATTTAAGAAGGGGCTAGCAGCAGCTAACAGTTATTCATGGATCACACTTAAGACCACTATCTGAATGGTACACTGCATTAGCACTAGTGTATTACAAAGGCAATAGATGGGTCATTTTTCAAGATTGTGGGGAAATTGTTATAAAAGTTCACAGTAGTGCCATTTTGTGAATAGGAAGTGTATCAATATACCATGTAACACCAGCCTTGGGCCCCTTGTAATGTCATTAAAAAAAAACCAATAAACTATCATGTGATGACATAAATGGGTCTTAAAGCAAAATCTAGCATACATCTTGTCACTATATGTGGGAATTGTAGCTTAGCTACAAGTTAGAAAGGCTTTAGCATATCTAGTGTATGGGTATATTATATATAATAAAAGGGTAAACACATCATGCCTATCAAATCTGTATTTTACCAAATAATTACAGGATAGAGCAAATCCATAGTGAAATATATTAAAATAGAGGGTCATTTAGTTCTTCTGTGGTAGGTTTATATAACTGTAAATTTTCATCTAGCCACCTACCCAACCTTGACTTTTCTAGCACTTTCCTAAATGCAGCAAGAACAAGCCTGCTTTCTTGAAGCTTATTCTTATCAGAATAATTATTGAAAATAATTTCAGCTTTAAGGAGAGGCCAGGTCCTCTGAGTCACTGGGAAGGTTCTATACATTTTTTTTTTTTCAGTAGGGATAGCTTATTCCCATAATTGTAACATTAACTGATTTTGAGAAGTGGTAATTCAAAACACCTTTCAGAGAGGAAAGTACTAGTAGCTCTTAAAATGATGCATATTATGAGAAACACATTTTGTTCTTACTCAGAACCAATAATAGAACTTATATAATAGCACAGCTAGGCAAAGGAGAATCACTTTTGGCCGCAATTTGCCAGCATGTAGTGAGTTTAATACACAAAGCAAAGTAGGAGAATTGAAGTGTTACTTTATGGCTTTGATAACACTTTACAAAACAGCATTTTTTTTTTTTCCCCCCCCCCCGATGAATATACTGGTTCATGCTTTAACCTGGCAGAAGTGTGGGGCTTTTTTGTTTATTGAGGATTTTGTTTGTTTGTTTTCCCCACGGGGCCCCCTCACTTTGCAAGGCTGTGTTCTGCACCCGGAAAAGGTCGGAGAGAGAAGAAAAAAAGGAAAAAAAAAAAAAAAAAAAGTGTGAGAATCAAACTCCTGAGAACTGGGACTCTGTCATGTTAGAGCATGGGTAAAGCTGCTGCATATATTCATTTAAATCAAACTCTGTAGTGCTGTGTTCCATTTAAGGCTGCCCTGTGAGACTGTAGCTTGAATTTTCTTAGTTTCTGAATTCTATATAAGCACTTTCCAATTTCAGAGAAATTCTTTGCTGTCACTATGGTAACACATGCTTTGATTTTCTCAATGACATATTTATATCCTAAACTTTCTTTTCATTCATAAACACAAATTCAATGCATCCTACTCTGATTTCCTTGTACAAGCAGACAGGGTGGGATGGAGAAGATAAAGACCCTCCCATCCTGCTCAAGCTGTCTCTGCTCTCACCTCCCACCCCTTCTACCCCAAGTTTTCATTAACACCTCCACCTACAGCCCCTGTTTCTCCTTGACCTGCTCTTCAGAGCTCAGGACACCTGCTAGCCAGGAAAGAGCTTTTGTTTCCAAGCTGTCTCCAGGTAACCGTGCAGTACGGAAGCTCTTTCGCAAGGAGTCTGCATTAAGAACACGTCGCATTGGCCTCCCGGCCGGCAAGGCTCAACCTGCTCCGGATGCTGAGGCAGAGGTGACTTGTCCGGGCCGATCGGCTTCACTTGCTGCAGGAGTTGGGAGTTGCGCGGTGAGCGACACAAAGGACAGAGGTGCATCCTGTGCGAACACCAAACACGTCCTCAAGAAACAGAATCAGTCTCTTTCCAAGAGCAGGTAGGGGTGATTCCACGCAAGCTTTCCATCAAACCTTCCTTGGCCATGGTTAGTAGCACTATCCCTGTCAGGATGCCAGAAACAAGCTGGAGGTCACAGAAGTTGTCTTTCAATTGCACAAAGTTGTACACGGTGCTAAACTGAAAGGCTCTGCACTAAAGCATTTCAAGCTGGGCATGAAAAATAAACATGAAACTTCTGGCTTGATGCTCTTGGTGTCTCAGTTCCTCTCGTTACAGTAGGAATGATGCTTTCATTTCAGAGTGATAGTGTTATAATAAATCCATCTTTTGAAATGCTAAGACCCACTGATAGTGATACAGAATTATAGAATCCTTAAGAGGATTTTTCATTTAATCTCTACCCTAAAGACAATGTACAGTAAATAAGACTGCACATCCAGAGGCAGCTCTTTAACTGATACCATCTGCTCCCTGCACTGAGGGAAGCTGGTTGAGGCCAGAGACACCCACTACAACAACTCACTTCACACGCACCAGAGCCACCATCAAATCCTTCCTATCCCTGAGCCGAACCCAAGTCTCCCAGATCCCTGGCAGTACCATGGCCTGCGCCTTTCCCTGCCTTGGGATGGACTTCAGGAGAAATAATTAATACTGTAATGCTCACAGAGGAGACAGGGAGCATTTTTGCAATTCTTGTGTTCTGTCCTCCTCTAGGCTCATCACCTCCATGTTCCCGCTAAGGAATTTGGTCCTTTTGCCAGAAGGAATGAGCTGTGGGAAATGTATTTGCCCAAGTTTACTGTGGGAGGAGGTGGAGACACCCCTGCCCTTGAAATCTGCGGAACCACCGGAGTCATTCACTGATTCTTCCTCCAAACTCGAATGTTCAAGAAATGCATTCTTTCATACGGTCCATGTATTTGACACTATCATCAAAAAGAAAATACATTAATTCCTTATGCAGAATATCTGTAAGCACAGCTAGGTTCACTGCCCTCTTCCTAAAGCTACATCCATCCATCCACCCTCAGTTCTGGACATGGTATTGGTATGAAGCGCTTCCTTCGCTCTTGTCCCTAAATTTATAATTCTCTAGCAGACAGTGCCTTCTAGTGGACACTCTAACTCAAGACTCACTTTATTCAATACACAAGTTCAGGCGTTAGGGCTTTAATGAGCCACATGCTGCTCTGCAATGTGGGTATTACACAAGGCGCTCCGGCTTTGCCTGCAGTTAGGAAAATTAATGGGAGACACAAATCCCTTCCTGAGCTCTCAGCCTTGCCATGTTGTGAAAGCACTTGTTGCTTGCTAAGACCTTTTTTTCTGGCTGATACAGACTTAATAAAATGAGGCCCTTAGGAAAACAAAGCATGGAAATAAAAATTTGATGTCATTATCACAGGTTGCTGAGAACAAACACGTATGAAAAGGGGCTCCAGCACTGATTTGCTGCATTGGCACATTTCAATGACATCTGTATTTATAAAGCTCGTGTATTTAGATGCAGATACAACAACTTCTCAGGTTTACAAAGCTTGAAGCTGGATACACACATACAAACACGCAGTCCTGGCCGGCGAGGTTAAATCGGGTTAAGAAGCGCAAAAAGCTGCTCAGCAGCAGGACCGCAATTCACAGCGGCTACGAAAAAGGGGGAGTCGAGCACCACGGAACAGGTGCTCAGTGCAGTCAAGAGGCTGAATTTCAGCCAAGCCCCCTCTCCAAAACCCCTTCGCTCTAACAAGCATTCTCTCAAGCTAGGAAGCAACTAAAAACAAAATCAAAGAACACTACAATAGTTACGTACCCAAGGCCCCAAAGTGCAAACCCCATCCAGCTTTGCAAACAGATTGATTTTGCAAGAATTACATTCCCTTATGAAGTACCAGCAAGATAAACATCAAGGTTTATCAGCAGCATCTTTCAGAAGAAAGTGTATGGATTTCTTTCTTGCTCCAAAGCAGTGAGGGGTTGGTTTGCTTGCTTTAAATGAAGATGACTGGTGGCCAAAGATAAAACAACTGCAACACTTGCCTGCCCTAATTCATGCATAGAGACACAAGGTCAGGCCTCAGGCATGTTATCTTTTTAAAACATACCTAGTTCCAGTAGGTAAAGGACTCTGATTTTTAATATGATATTGGAAAAAAAAAACATTCCAAACAAGAAACCCACCACTTTCTTCAGTCCAGCTAGCCTTCCTGCTACTAACACAAAATAATTATCAGGCCAAATCTGCTTAAAAAATTAATGGCACTGCAAATGTTAAAATTAATGGCAAACGCAGCAGACATTTATTAGAAGGGACAACACTGGGATCTCCAACAAGTCAGGCAAAAAATTTAATCAGGTTCTTATCAGAGGGTTACAAATAGATGTGTCATTTTAATAAATGTGACAAGTGTGTTACGCGATTGAGCGCCGGGTGTCTCGTAAAGGACGATTAACCAGAGGCCCTCGAGCAGGATTCACTGCCCTGAAAACCTCCTTCTCCCGAGCTGTTAGTGTTGGCTCATCATGTGAGAGGGCACAGAATTGGGCTCCTCATAGGCAGCCTCAGTCCTCACCTTGGACCGTTTCATTACGAAGCACATTGAGGTTGAACACCAGACCAGGAGCAGCATTTCTGCTCCTTTCGCCTGGCAAAAGAGCCTGAACAGAGCACAGAGCAGCTACACAACTGAATGTCACCATGACTTTTTAGCAGCACTTTAATTGTTAACAAGGATTCAATTATAAACACTCTAAATTATGGTTTCCTACTCTCCAAAGAGCCCAGCCTAATGCCAGATTTGAAGTCCAATTTCTGCACATTACTGAGCTTCCAAAGTAACCTGCTTCCAGCTCCCTGTCCACAGGGAGGCACCTGGGTGCTGCTGAAGCAAAACCCCTGCAAAATAAAGATGCAAGGAGGAGTGTGAGTTTATTTTGGGTCCCTTTGTGCCCTATTAGGCCACAGGGCTGCTGCTTCAAAGGCTCAGAACCACCCAAATGTTCCATTCTCTCACATACCATGAGATTTACACATGCTCTGTGCCCCTATGGTGCTACAAGGTACAAAACAGAGGGAAATTTATGGCTTTGCACAGTTGCATCCTCCCTGTTCCAGGAGGTCTCAGGAAATGCTGCTCCTCCCTCCAAAAGCCCTGAACAGAGTTGCTGCTTCACACATCACACAGAACTGAATACAAATTTATGGAACCTGAGACATATTTAAAAAGCAGGAGGCTTTTTCATGCCAAAAGTTACTTTAAAAGGTCTTTGAAGCTGCTCTGTAAGTCTGCAGTGAAACAATTAGAGTACATAACCACATTTAAAAAGCAGCACCAAAGATGTAGGTCAGTTTGTCACAGAGGCAGCTCCAGCGTGGTTTGATTATCCAACATTATGCTGCAAAACCAATTTACACCCTCTGCCCTTGATCTCTGTTTCAATTTCAGGATGTTAACACACACACACCATCGCTGTATTAGCTGACAGGGCAGAACGAATACTGCAGGAAAAGTCACGATTGGGATTTGAAGTCTCTCCGCGCTGTGTTCGATGCCCAAACCCACCCCCGTGGAGCCAGAGAGCTCAGGGGGAAGGTGCCCACGTCTGCTCCTTCCCCTCAGTTGCTTCAGCTTCTGCACTGACTTTATTTGGCTGTGTTCAGCCCTTCCAGGAGGAAATATTAGTGGGGATGGATTACTGCAGCCACATGTTTTGGAGGCTCTGATACTGTCCCAAGGTCCATTCACTTGCTACCAAGGGAAGTGACACAAGGAAAACACGTGGGCAGAGCCGCTGCTGCAAGAGGCATCATTTTGTCTGAGCAGGGGCAGAGAAACGAGTGCAATGGGACTGCAAACTTACTGACGTGAGCTTGGCTGTGGTTAATGCTTGCTCGCCTGCATGTGTACAGCTGGTAGCGCGAGCCACGGGCTCGTGTGGTTCTGCACATCGTGTATGACGCTCCCCAGGAACCCCCATATGCAACACGCAGGGACCCCAGACTAAGCACTTGCCTAGCAGAAGGAAACACCACCCACGGCCTCCACGTTGTTGCGCCTTCAGCAGGGAACGACTCTTCTCATTCCTCCTAGATCTCTGTGGAAGGAAGAATTAACACAGACAACAGCTTGAAAGGGAGAGAGGGGCAGCATAGAGGACCTATATGGCCATGACTGCAAGAACAACATACTCCACATTCACTTCTAAGCATTTGCCTATTTGTGAATAAATCATCATCCCATAGACAAAAATCTTTTATTTCTGGTATCTCTTTAGTATTTTTCTTACCCTTTTACAGGTCATCTTGGAGGAGGAAATTTCTCTCTGTACACAACATCCTTTCAGAAAGCACAGGAACAAGGGTCTCATTTTCACAGCAAGGTCCATATGTTTTCAGAGGTAGGTTTACTAAGCAAAGGGGTGACAACACTCACTCTGTGAAAGCTCCGCAGTTTTCCCTGTACAAGGCAAGAAGGGACAGCAAAAGTAGAGTCCTTCAAGCACCCTTGCCTAAACAAAATGAACAGCTTGAGTGCCTGTCATTAGCAGGCAAAGCACCTCTGCAGGAGGCACATGGCTCGAAACCCAGAGAAGTCTGTGTGATTACAGCTAAGCAACTCCACAAAAATCAAGCAGAAAGTTTTCCTGAGGGAATTTACCTATGAAAAACTGTTTATACTGAGGTTAGTATGTATTAACTGGGGCTGAGTAGAAAAACTGTTATTTGGAGATAAACAGGGTCTCAGAGGGAGAAAGGGCTGAGGGAGCACGTGCCCCCAGAGCACGGGCACCGGCAACGAGCACTGCACCCCAGGGTACCACCGAGAGCACCTCTGGCACCAGGGGATGGCTGAACACTCATAGCATAAACACACAGTTACTAGAAGGAAAATGTGCTTTTTTTTTTTTTTTTTAAAAGCTGGGGAAGGTTCTGTGCCGCACCTTTCAAGCCTACTTGAAGAACAACTCTCCATATGTTTCTCTTAAATGGGAAGTTGGAACTGTTCATCACCACCACAGCATATCTTGGGGGGAAAAAAGCCCCATTTCTTGGTCTCAGAAGTGTAGGAAATAGCACCTGAAAGACCCTGGAGATATCAGGTAACCTCAGTCTGCTTCAAAGCATAGTCTGTGGTCTTGGGTCTGATGGGTTTAGTTAAACTGTTTAGAGATGCTCCGTGTGGCCTTTTCACAGAGGCTGTGCCATCCTGTAGCACTCACCCTTGACCGTCCTCTTGCACCAGCCTCAAGGACGATGCTCAGGCTCTAATTCCTTGGGCTTTGGGCAATGCACACACACTTAGGCTATTTAAACATTAGCCAATCTTACTCGTTACAATGTAAGTTGGTTAAACCCTCATCTTACGGTAACATTAGCTAATTCGAGTTTCACTGCTACAGTGCATAGAAGCCAACTACCAACCGCATAGCAAAAATCTTGTTAGAAGGAACAACTACATCCGCAGGTACCATGAGAGCAATCCTTATTTCTCCAGTGCTGCACTGCTATCACAGGAGCTTGTTATCAAAATTCTAGTTAAGTGTGAAATTATTCACTGTTGCTTTACCTAACTCCCATATTTTAGCCATTGGTTTCATTTACCTACTTGTCAGGTGTGGCTGTTGCAACTAACCAGCTTCTGAAGGGATCTCATGAGGGAGCAGATGGGCCAGACCCAACCTGGCCCCTAATTTTGTCAAGGTTCAGAGCCAAAACTCATTGCCTCCTTCCTCAGCAAGATCAGTAACTGAACAACCACCTCTGACTGAAGTTGTCACACCAGAGTCAGAACATCATGACAACACCAACCCTTTTACTCCGTTTTCCAAGAGCAGGGGCAGATTTATTGCCTGAAGGAAAAGAATCAAGAAGCCCTGAATCCATTTCACTCTAGGGCCAGCAGGACTGCATTATGTCCCAGGATACACAAAAGGAACAAATTCTTCCATTTTGTTCTTTAGATGACACCAGTACACGCTGTCTTTAAAATGTCCCATGATGGCACCATTTATTCATTACCACCAGAAAAAAAAACTCAGTACTCATTTAAGAATTCATCTCCATTTAATGTATAATCCAGCCCACAATATGGAGCCCCTATTCCCTGCCCCATCACAACATTAGTGCTCAGTGTATGCTTATCAAGTGTAATGTGGAAGTTTTCAAATACATGACTTACACAATAATCACTCATAAACAACTAAGTTCCAGGGCTACACAGTTGTAAAAAGATGCTGAAAGCTAATGGAAGTGCAGATAATCCAGATAAAAATTAGGTGTTTTTTGAAATCTGTCAAATGGTCTTCATAAAATGACACAAAACCACACAGGAAAGTATTTGGAAGAATACGGTTTCAAAATTGCTGTGACCATTATGTGCTAATGCAGCTAAGTTACGGCATTATCCATTACAAGTATTCAGCTCTACCCAGAGCGCAGAGGAAGGTTTAGACCAAAATGAAGTGCAGAGTGCTGTCCTAAATGACTGTTGTCAGCACAGGGGAAGAGGATAAATCAAGACATTCCCCCCTGGTGCAGAAGGTAGGAGGCAGCGTTCAGCAGGTGGCACTCTGCCCTGGCTAATGCAGGAGGCTGTGCCTAGCACACTGCTAAGGGGCCTGGGGCTGAGCAGCACACCAGAGTGAAGCAAGCGAAGACCATGCAAAACAACCCTGCAAAAATCCTGTTCTTTTCAATTACCTCTTCCATTTTGCTTTGTCAATCTCTTTTATGGCCTATTTTCCTTTCTTCGGGCCTCTATGCTAAGGAAAGTTGTTTTCTGTACTCGGGCTAAAAGGAAAGTGGGCATGTTTCTAGGAGCAGCACCTTTGCCAAAGTGACCTCTTGGGGAAGGCTGAGAAATAAGATTGCAACCCAATTCCCTCTGGGACTGGGATCAGACACAACAGCATCCTTAACTTCCTGCCCTAAACCACTGCTGATGGCAGTCAACAAGTCAGCCTAGCACAGAGGCTGCGTATCAGCTATGAACCGAACCATGCGGGCCCACGCGCAGCATTTTGGGGATGCAGTATGGATGGAAAGGTAACATAAAATTCAGTACAAGCAACATAATCAAAGGTACTTACTGTAAATGCCAACATTCAGACAGAAGATAGCTTCCACTTCAGTTTTGAAGCGTGATTTTGAGAATACACTTATTCTGCCATGAATCTTCTTATGCCACTTGCCATGTTTTTCCACACCAGGACTTTTGTGATAGCAGTAGAGGAGAAAGGAAGAGCTCCATAAAATTACATTAATCAAGGAGGTGTGTGGTAATTAAAGTGGGCATGGAGATAAAGGAACACTCAGTAAAACCTGTTGGAATGTGTCTTTCAGGCATTTCAAACAGTTTCTTAAAAATATGATTTCTGTATTTCTGAAGTTAATTAGGCATTTGCTGCACTTCTAAGCAGAAGGCTGGCTTAATTGGAAGAACAAAGGTAATTTATTGACAGTTGGAATGAGGCCAAAGCTCATTTTCCTTGGGAGGGAAAAAGAACTGATAACCCATCCTAGGTCTGTCATCAAGAGAAGGGATGCAGGACCAGAACTTGCATCCCACCCAAGCCATAAACCCAACAGTTCTACTCTCCAACCTCCTTTTTACCCCTATTTGTGGCAGCCACTGTGACTATGGCTGGGCAAAGCAGCAGGTGGAAAGTCCCTCTGCCTCTCCTTCCAGCCTGCCTCTTTCCTTCACCATCTGCCAGTAGATTGCTTCAGGAAGAGCTGCCAAATTCAACAAGTCAATATTAATCACCAGAGCCGCAATGGAGTTTTTGCAAGGCCTGTAGTCACATTCAGCCTGTCAAATAGATCACCTCCTTTGTACTTACTCCTCAGTAACAGCTGGAGACCTTTAAACACCTTATTAAAATCAAGTAGATCATCAGCAGCTGGAGTATTTCAAAGATGAATGGGCTTTATGCCAGTAAATATGGCACTTGCCAAAAAACAGGAGGCAACCAGATCTGCACCTGCCTACGCAACCACTGCTTTTACTGCAATTTGGTCAAGCTATATGTAAGACAGGTATTCAGTACTTACCTCTTCTTTCCAAGCTTTCAAATGTTGCAAATATAAAACACGGATGCTCAGACTTTCAGAATGTCTACCTAAATATGTAGAAATTCAGTAGCTCCTTTTCCCAATGACACACATACGAAAAAAATCTGCTAAACACTTGTAGAAAAATCAGTTTCTCTAGGGACAAGACAGCCTATATTGCCAAATGTGGAAGTCACTCAAAAAGATATACGTTTAAGTCTGAGATACAAGTGCTTTTTGGCAAAACATACAAACGCAGTTGGTGTCTTCAAACACAATTTTATTCCCTTATGAGAGAGATTTAATTGGCTTCAAATAAGAAATCACTGTTTTACATAGTACAATCTTTCACTTAATACTCAAGAACCCATGTCCTATATTTAAATTACAAGGAGAATGTTACTAATGAGCTAGTGTTTTGCAAACACCCACAGAAATATTTGAATTCGGACAATCTCCTTCCAAAGAGGACATGTTCTGCAGAGGGAGGTATTTTTCTTGGATAACCACAGTAGCGGTGAGAGAACAGGGCTCAAAAAAAAAAAAAAAAGATCAGTTTGGGCCATTTATTTTACTCACAGCTCTAATTCACTTGCTTGACTTCAGGAAAGACACTTAACCTCTATGTGCCTCAGTTCACCCGTCTGTAAAATTGTAGATAAGTCACCTAATTCACAGGGATGTTGTGGAGATTAATTAACTAACGTCTGGAAAATGTCTTAAGATCCTTCTGCGAAAGGCATTATAAAGGCAAAGGATAGTAGTATAACCACACGCAAAAGGTTTTTATCACTTGCCACAAGACAGTCTGGTTTTATCCCCTTTTCCTCTACAGCATCACTGAGTTCTTTTGCAGGGACCACTGACCAAGAGCAGTCTCACGCAGCTTTGCAGAGAACCATTATCCCAAGTCAAAGGACAGGTCGATTCACCTTAAATAAAAACTTTTAGTCAGTTCAAGGCGTTGCTTCAAGATCCTCCATGAGACCAGAGCCCCAGTGGGATGGATGCTGTACACACAGTCCTTGAATATGCAAGAAAGCTGCATCTAATCTAAGAGAGCTTTTTACACTAATTTAATCAAACTGATAAGTGTGCTGTGGGGGCTGCTCAAGGCAACTGGCAGCTTCACTTCTACCTGGAGCTGGCAATGGGACACTGTTGCCTTGAGCAGCAGAATGGCCAAGGTCCATGGGTCCCTAGGCTAGTTCTGCTGGCACTGGATTCACAAGTCCCAGCTCCTACTGAGCCCTTGCTCTTCCTTAGCCAGATTATGCCAAGTTGCACTTGTTACCCTCTCTCAGGGTCAATTTTAAAAGTAGCAGTGAAAGTGGAGCACCTGCCATGACTGTGCTGCCTTCATCTGTAGAACATGATGCAATGGAGTTCTGCATTAGGAAGATTAGGAAAAACTTTGCTTTAAAGCAGCTGTTTATCTTCCAGAGCTGCTCTCATCCACAGTTACCTCTTCAAAAAGCAGACCTGGAAGGGCAAGGGAGCAGGGAGAAAAAGGTTGGTCACAATTTAGAGTCATTTGTTCCTGTCAGAATTTATATGAGCTAAATCTCAGGCCCGGAGAGACCTTAATAACTATCAGATTTAAAGTTCAGCTGAGCAGGGGAAGACTCCATGGCCCAAGGGGATAAGTAATGGGATATAGAATACTTCACCTTTCATATGCCTCTTCATACTGGTCCTGGCCTTTCAGCAGCCTACATGATGTGAATTTAGTTGTCTCCAGCAAATTCCCATTGGGCTCAACAGCTGCTAGTAGCTAACCTGGCTGGCTAAAGTCACTCAGTAGGTCACTGATAAAGCCAGAAGTGCTGGTTTTACCTTGGGTCCTGTGCTGGAAGGCTATGAAAGAGAGTCCACACTCACGATAAATATAAATTGACCCATCAAAATAATTTTAAGAGTTCTGATAGTTGCTTTATCTTTACAATCAAACAAGGTTTGTTTTTCGAGAGAACGTACTCTCCTGAGACAGTGATCTCAACCATGATATAAAGCAGTGTTTGGGCAGACAGGTTTTCTGGGGAGAGAGGTGTACTCTGGTTAGTGAAGATACGAAATAAATTGAGCAAAAGATGCTCCCCCATTGACATGCCCCAATTCATCAGTACACTCATGGACATGGCCCTACAGAAAGTTTAGGAATGGCTTTAGCAACATATTGTTACTCTTGCAGACTGCTAAGAAACAAATGATGGCAGAGCCAAGCTATGACCTGCCAATTACCCCTCCAGAAATTGGCCGTAAACAGCCTTTCCTGCCTCGAGAGCAGAGCTCCCCTGCTCAGGATCACACCATTACGTGCTCCTGCTGCAGAGCGGGAGGCAGCTCTCACAGCAGCACATTTCTACCAGGGACATTTTTAGTGGTGCTGACAGAAGCCGGTGTTTTCTGCAAGGCCCCAGAGCCTGTCCCTGCTGACCCGTTGCAGGGCTGTTATGTTCAAGAGGCATGAACAACCCTGCTGAGCAATCCCCCTTGCAGAAAGCAATTGCAGTTCTGTAGCACAATTCGAGAGCAACGTGTTCAGCAGCAACCTATTTCTCATTAGTGGCTTGGCCATGCAAGACACCAGCAGCAGTAACAGGGATCCCTGTGGAACCGGGGCAGGGAAGAAGCTGGTAGAGCCCGATACCCATTTTAGAAAAAGAAGTAGGGGAGAGGAAGAGAGAACAAAACAAGGGGTGGGAGAAAGGTGGCTAGAGATAAGTTCAGTCAGACAACAACCTTGGTGGGCACATAGATGAATACTAACAAGCTTGAATTATTTCATCTTGTGTGAAAAGGTCTGGCCCAAGAACCTCCTGTGGTCTCTGGGTCAAAGCATCTCATTCGAAACAAGATCCAAGACAGACGTTCATCTGACCAGAAAACAAAACCAAGAGGGTCCTCCTGTAACAGCTGTGGCCAGCAGGTGTAATTCTCCAGCACAAGGAGCTGACACCTTTTGCTGGCACTAAATTTGTCAGTGAGCTCCCCATCCTTCACCACTGCCTTCCATTTCAGTTAAGGGGCAGCAGAAGAATAAGGTCTGCAGACCTCAGAGCCTTGTTACTCATCACAGCCAAGCACGTAATGAGATGGAGACTGTCACAGGATACAGACACCCAGAAGTGTGCTGATCAGTCTGCTCCCTGGCATCCTTGCTTGCAGGATTCTAATGAGGAGATTCTATAATATGGTCTATATTCTATTCTATTGGAAGTCCTTAACAGGAAAGGATGCATGGCTATGAAAGAACATAGGGGAAAAGTATTTTTTAAAAATTAATCTCATCATTTGTTTTTGATTTTGCAATTCAGAGCTGGGGACAATTTACAATTGGTAACACCTGTTTCACATGGAAGAGGAAAAAGATAGCTCTAAAATTAAAGGACTGGATAATCTTGGGTTTAAAAGCCTCGTGAATGCTGGTCTTGTAAACACTCTCAAGAGAGCTACAAGTATGCTTGCCATGTAATTGCATATTCAAAAAAAATGGAGAGCATTTTGTAAAGAAATGCACATTTAGTAGCCATGAAAGGCCATGCGTGGAGCCAGGGAGAATGAGAGCCCTTTGCTGAGTCGCCAAGGAGGGGCGGTGAGAGGACAGGTCAGACCTGCACAGAACAGAGCACATCAGTGCCAAGGGCCTCACTGACACATCCCATTCCTGCACTTCTCCCTTCTTGCCTTTCTTTGCACCATCACAGAGGGCAGATCTGCACAGATACAGCTTCCATCATTGTCCTTAGCCACTTTACCTCAAGCTGTAGCTTAGCAATGAAGTGCACAAAACTGCTTGCTGTCAAAATGTCATTTCCTTAAGCCTCTCATCTTCAGGAGGTTCAGGCAAAGTCCTTGCTATGCAGCTCTTCAACTTCTATATAACTTTGTTTTTCCAAATCCTTTTCTCCCTAAAGGGAATGTGAGATAGAAAGACTTCAAGATAAGTGAATAAAAGGGGTTAAAATAGTATCCATTTTTAAACACTTCAGGGAGCTGTTTTAGGCTGAATTTAGCCCCAGATATCTTTAGTTTGTGATGTTCAGGATCCAGGTCTGAAGTTGCAGCCAGACTTGTTTTTCAAGCTGGAACTACTTCCAGCACTATGAAGCTGATCTAAACTTAGATACTCACCACAGTGCTGCTCAACCTTCAGACCAAAATACTACAGTTTTGAGTTACTTTCAGTATTTTCACACTTGCATATAGCATCGAGCAAAAATGACTCCATAGAGTTGCACTAACCACAGAGTAGAGACATACTGGAGATTTCTCAGAATAAAAACACTTGTCTCCTCTGCAGTTTCAACATGTTTCAAAGGGGTGTTTGCCAAAATAAACTCTAAAACATCCCAATTTTATAGGTTTGCTCACAGCTTTCAAACAGGTCTAGGATCAGCACAGAGCCACCAGATGGTGTCAGATGAGTGCACTGAGCTGTGACTCGGGGACCAGATGGAATTGCCTTAAAGAGCAAAAGGAAAAAAAATAGTGTATCTGGTGTAAATAATACATTTGAAACTCCTCCTGCATTTTCACACAGACATTCTTCAAATAAGGTTGGAATCTGTGCTACAATCAAAGGATATTGAGCAGTACATTATGCAGCTCAAAAATAGATCTAGAGACTGGTTGCACTAGTTACTGTAACTTTCATCTGCAAGAAACACTTTACTGAGGCATAAAAAGTGGCTACTGTCAAGGGACTAATCCTATCTCTTAGCATATAGATCCCTTTTGAATATGCAATCTCATTTACAATATGTAAGATGCAAAGCAAGTCCTGGTAAACAGAGTTGACATCATCTTTATTCAGGTGGAGGCATTTTTAATAAGGGCAAGATGGAAGCGGTGGAAAGCAGCATACTTGGGAGGGCAATCTGACAACAGTTCAGCAGGCACTTTCTATTGCGATTTATGCAAGAATCATCGCTTGTAACTACCCCTGCAATTGCCCAGGGTCAGAAGGAGCTATACGACATGAGGAGGAGCAGTAACAGTGATGGAAATCTCCAAGTGTTTCTAAAAGGATGTTTCCACTTTCCAGCTCCCCAAGTGATACTATGTGCCTGTAATAGTCCCCAGAGCACTCACACCAATCATTCAGAGGGTCTACTTGACATGTTTTCCAGATTTTCCTAGGAAGGGGCAAACTTCGAAGAGCTCGGTCTTCTCTGGCCTTGCTAGTAGAACATGCAGAATCTGCATCAGGAGGGATAACCGAGGGCATAGGGATAAACTCCTCGACACAGAGTATGAGCTGACCCTCTCCCAGAGCAAAGCGCAAGGTTATCCCATAGCTGAGCCAGTTTAGCAGAAGCTACCACGATTACCCAGGGTAGGAGCAAGGGGCAGTGGTTAACACCGTGCAGCTACCGCAGGAGCTCTCCTGCATGCTCAGCCCCATCACCCCAAGGTCTCTCCATCCAGACGAGCCAGCCCAGCTTTGCACTTTGCAGGACAGACACTTGAAGGAAAATTCAGGGGTGATATTCAGCCCGAGAGCACTTGCTTTGTGCTAGCAGATGCGCTTACACTGTGGCTCAGCTTAATGTAGCACCGGGTACCCAGGCTCCTGCAGGGATTAATCATCCAAAGAGGGAACCTCAGAGGTCACTCAGCCTCCCTGCCTTAGGCAGGCTCAGCTACAAACTCCTCTTGACAGATGTTTCTCTAATCTGTTCAAAAGCCTCTAAGGAGAGAAACTCCCACACCCCCAAGGAAAGCTCTTCCATGCTTAACCACCCCTGCAGCTCCAAAGCTTCTCCTAAGTTCTCCCTCAGCTGAAGTGACTCCCAAAATGGTGTAAAATGGGGGCAGAGAGACCTTCCCATCTGTCTTACACAGTTCATTGAAAGATTCCCCCACCCAGCACACGTCCAGTCCTCAGTTTAGACTCTACACTCAGCGCATTTGCCACATTCCTGATTTTTTTCCCCCCTGTTCAAAATGCCAGCCAAATGCTAGTACTACAGCAAATCTGTGACCATTCAGACTGTAATGAAACAGAAAACAGTCTGAAATAGCACCTGTAAAAGCAGGCATCTGTGAACAGGAATTAGTCTCATTTTTTAGCTTTCCTTCATCAGATCTCTTCTCCTTCAAGCAGAATTTAACTCACGAGCAACAGTCACAGGAAATAGGGACACGACATCCAGAAGATGGTGCTCTTGGGTAAAGCAAAACTGAACAAAAAAGTTTTAAGGTTTCCCAGCTTTCATGCTATAGCAGGATTCCTGCATATTTTGTTCTTAATTCGCAAAGGAAGCCCATGCAATAATCACCAAGCAGCATGGAGGAAGGCAGAAGGAAGCAGATTAAGGGAACTAGCACTGCGCCATCGAGAAAGGCCTCCCCCTCCCCTTGCAACCATAAAATGGCAAAAATAAACAATTTTGCAGCTGGTTTGATTGAGATCTGTTCAGAATCAAGGGACTGCTTGTGGGCCTCCTCTAAAACACAGAGTAGAAAATGTGTCAGAAATTGCAGGAGGGAAGGAAGTGAATAAAACATGAATCCCCCATCTTGCAATTCCTTGTCAGCCCTCAAATAACATTTCCTGGGACACTCACGGGGGCTCCAGAAACAGCCCCTCTAACTCCTCCCTGCAGGGAAGGGCTGACTACTCCCAAGGAAGCAGCAAAAAGTGGCTGCATTGCAAATCAGAGTTATTTTACCAGTGTTTCATCTTTAAACATTTCTATCAAATATAAAACATTTTCATTTAAGGATCTCCAAGTATTTTACATAAAAAATAAAAACAATTATCTGCACAGTGACTGAAATGGATTTTCTCTGCCAAGGAAATCTGTTTTCCTTCCCTTTTAAAGGAACAGAACCACTTTACAGTGGGGATGACACAGAGTATCCTTCCATGACTGGCTCCCAGATTTCATAGCATTATATTGAGAAAATATACAGCATATACATCAAGTTTTATGTATAAGCTTGGTTTGCAGATGAGATAGCAGCACTTGCATCTGAAGCCCATTTGCCACCTTCAAGCCCTTTGCTTCAGTCAGAAGAGGCACCTGCTTGAACCAGCTTCACTGGGGGCTTGCAGTGAAGCCCAGGCTGCTTGGGGCAAGAATCAACCCTCTGCCCCACAAGATACTGAAAGCAAGTTCTCTTTCCATTAATTTAATAGAAAATAATAAAAAAAACTAATACCCCTCATCTTTACATTTTTAAATAACCTTGTGCTTCAGTCCTGGGATGAAGAAAAAGCTTCACTAAAAAAATAAATTAAGACCAGCAGGCTCAGAAATCTCTATTCCCCAAACTGAGAGCCAATTAGTTATAATCAATTACATAAAATTAAGGAAAACAAAGTCACATGGGGCTGGGAAAGAGAAAATGATAAATGAACTCCCACTGTAGACATTTGGGAAAAAGTCTACATCAAGGAGAAAAAAATGGAAGCAATTAAAAGTTAACAACTTTCCTTACTGCAGGAGTGTGCCAGCCCCCGAGGTTTTGTTAGGACCGCTCAGTTCACTTCATTTTTCTCTTTGCTGGCAGTTCTGGGGGGCTGAGGCAAGTGCACAAGCCATGAGGCCCAGAGCCATCCAGAACGTCCTGCTTTGAAGCCCCAAGTGCAGTTTCACTTGGGCTGAAATGGGCCAGAAGCAACTGGCTCCGGTCACAGTGCTGTACCCCATGAGACATCTCAAGAACTCCCTTCATGGGCAATGGACAGCCCTCTAGTCTACACAAGTGCCAGCTTGATGAAATGGATATCCACAGGCAGGAAAACTGCTAATGAGACTCTGCAACAGCTCTACAAGACCCCAGAGAAGAGCCAGATACAACAGGCTCGACTGCAGCATGCAGGTCACAGCGCAAACAGGACCGACAGCAGTCCAAATCGCCTAGGACATGGGACATCATCTTGATACCTGCAAAGCTTTCGCCGTCTGGATTGGAGTCCAGGCAAACCTGACAAGTCTAGTATTAATCTATCTCACTTCTAACACAGATGGAGCTTCCATGACACTGTCAACAAGAATGTCAATGAATACCAGCCTTGGTGGTAGCTTTCAAAAATCAATATAATCAGCCCAGCATTCTATTCACAGGTTATAAATTGCTGTCACAGTGGCTAACTGCACAGTCCTATCAGTTCCAGCAGCCTTGTTAAAGCTGCTTGTGAAGTTTGTTGGACAGTTTTGTCACAAGGTATTTTAATGGCAACTTAACACTATTCTGTCTCTGTCCACAAGCTCCTCACACTGCAACAGCAGAGAGGCCACAGAGGGAAAAAATAAGCTGGCAAAGTTTCATCAAGACAGACCACAAGAATATTTGGAAATAACACTTCTCCCCAACAGAAGTCATGAATTTGGGAAAATTTCAATCAGAAGCAAAAGGTAGAAAATAACACAATTATCAAGTAGTGTTTTGTCCCTCAGTGACTCACACTAATGCTTTACCAGACTGCCAGACATCTGAAAGCACGGGAAGCCTGAAACAGACTGTTTTTCACCACAGGACAATCCTACACCACCCACAAGGCACATATCCTTTCAACATGAATTCACATCATTACCAACCAATTTAGTCTTTCACCCATCAGGTAATTAGGTAAAGATCTCACCACCCACCTCCCATAAGCTCAGCCATCACTTCAGCATTTCTGTGATACCTGCCTTGCATCCAAGTTTGGCAGTATTTCCTAATCCTTCCCTCACTACTCCAGAAATAGCTCCTTTTTCAAACAATTTGAATCTAGCAAGTCAAGTCAATTCCTGGTACAGCTCCCTTGATTTCAGTGGAGCTGCACCCTTCAATTTGAAACTTTTCAACATGTTCTTAAAGTTTTGAGAGAGAAAGTCTTGTTTGTCTCCCATGCAATCCTTTAAGGCCATGAGGGATTTCATCATGGCCCTTAGTTGGGAAGTGTCATTTATTAAATGCTTCCTCTGCTGTAAATTTTATCCTGCTGCTATCAAGCTCTACAGAAACCAAACCACAACCCAGATCAGGTGGAAAACTACCACCATAAACCTGCAGAAAGGAAAATAGTCACAGATGTTAGTGATTTACCCAAGACAGTTGAGAAAAATCTGAGTAAGGACTAGGAAAAGAGCTGATACCCCTTGGCTCTTCATTTGGTACTTTATTCTTGGAATCATTCTTATCTTTCCCTGCCATTAGCTTAAACAGCCCGGAAAGACGACATTTGAGTGCCTTGGGTGGTGTCATCTTCTGTCATTCAACCCTGCGGCTCCTGCAGCAATGACAAGCTCAGAAAGCATGAGTCACTTCCATGAGCAAAGCCAGTTTTTGCTTTTTAACAGGAACACTCACCTCGGAGTAATAAGTTTCAGTTTCTTTCTTCCCCAATGATTTCATTAGTTTCAAGCCACAGATTAAACCATAATTCCTTGGATTTTCTCTGGCCTTCACAGAGTCATTGGGGTAAGGATGACATTGAGGTCATCCCTTACTGTTCAATTCATGATACCAGGACACCAAGCTGCTATAGCAATAAAATTCATTTGCTAACTGGTATCGTCTCCTGGAATAGATGGTCTTATTGGACACATTCATCCTTGACTTCAAAGGCACTATAAATTAGAAAATCCTTTATTTTATTTTTCTCTCCATTTTCTAAGTGTCTTTCTTGAAACTACGCAAAGGATTTTCCCCAAAAAATTAGATCACAGCTTCAGTCTCAGTACAATCATGGAGATAAGTAATTATCTGGGAGAAATGTAATACTACTTATGGTTTGGCTATAGATGAAATAAAATACTCAAAGTAGTTGCAAAGACTTCCAATGATGTTATTAGAGCATCATTTCAACATGAGGTTAGCTGGGCCAATCTTTAACCAAAAGAAATCATACTCCCCAATTACCTTATTTTTAATTAAGCCAAAATGTATTTTGAGAACCTCCTTGCTAATTTACCAGCAGCAATTTCCACAATCACAGCACTGATAAGTACAAGCATGAACCAAATCAGGTTAGATTCTCACTATATGAATTTGGAACTGAGCAGATCTTGTCTCTGTTGATGTTTTCTACAGATAGAAGTCCTTGGAGAAGCTGAAAAGAAGTCCTTGGAGAAATGCCAAAGCAGTTTGCTGACAAAAAAGGATCACAGATTACCTGTCAATCTCTTTCCTTAAAGGACCTTAAAACATGCACAGTCCTTACCCATGATACTCTGTTTTAAAGGTAGGAGCACTTCCTCACCTTTTGCCTCCCACCTGTTTCTTCAGCAACTCTCATCCATGAGCTATGGAAAATACCAGTCCCTTTTTGTAGCTAGAGACAACAACTGCCTCAATCTGATTAAAAAGCTGAGTGACCCCCTTCCTGCCCCTTGCCTTACTCCTGCATCAAGCACCATCTTCACTGAGCTACCATATAACTATTGATTTTTTTCATTTGTCTAAACCCTCTTTTTTCCCCTGAAATACTTTGCTCCTGACATAAGCAGAATAGGATCCACGTGGCTGCTCTCTGCTCAGGTTCTTCGGCTTCTCTTGTCTCTTGTAACATCATGAATATTTCTGATAGACCCAATACAACCCTTCCAAACATCAGCTGTCACTGTGTTAAAAACATTAAGTCAGATGGAGGGAGAAAAAAAACAACAAAAAAGCATTTGCTAGATTTTTATTTTTTAAACCACCCCCTTTCCATGTTAACCCCCTGCTCCACCCTACTATGAGCTCACAGATCAGTAGCAAAATAATTCTGTTTAAAGCTAAACCTCCAACAAGTTCTGCTATAATCATTTTGTCCCATCACCCTTTCCCAATAAGGGGCTAATTCTAGTCACTTCAAGCTGCACTACTGCTCAGGTTCCACCTGCCAGAGGTATCTGCCACTGAGATCTTTCAAATGGACAAAATCTGCCTGTTCTTATTATAGACAAAAGGAAGACCTCCAAATTCCATCCTTATCTACACATTGCACTGCAGTCTCTATACAGGTAGACCCAAAGATGTCTCTTCCAGAGAGGGACAATGTCCTTGCAACAGGAATCCAGAGTATTTTTTCCTGCCAAGCATTAACAACTTTGCAGAGTGATTCATACCATCTGTCTACAGATAATGAACAACCAGTGCAATACTGAACGCTGGAGCCCAAGCTCAGGGCAGTGGGTGAGCAGACCTCTGATCTCCCGCTGGTGCTGAGGGAGGTCCTTTAAAGAGAGGAAGGAACCAACTTTGCACCTTAGCTTATCTCACAGATATCACAAATTCAGATGAAGTTACAGGAAAACTCCCAGCTGGAACCCCAGGGTAACTATCTAAATGACTGTGGTTACAACTGCTGGATATAGTTGCATAAATGACCCCAGTTTTTCAGAAACACTACTCTTTCAGGTGTAATTTTGCCTGTAAAATAAACCATGGATTTTTTGAGAAGCATGCTAAGCCTCTAATTATCAGACTGTGCCTACAAATTGTTTAGACATTTTTGATATTATAATTTTTTAGTGCAATTACATAAGTAGGCAAGGCAGTGTACAGGAAGGCACTAAATTAAGACCACCAAATTGGCGCTTAGGGCATCCTTTTAGAATCTTTTCTCTAATATCTAAATTTGGCAAGCAGAGAGAAAAGGTGCTCAAGGAAAACGCACGCAGACAATCAGCACATAAGCCTCACAGTGCACCATACAATCGAGCTTCACTTATTGCTGAAGATTATTTTTGAACACTCTGATTCTGGAGTTATCAAAATTGGCTATTGTAAGTAGTTGATGCTGCTTGACTTTTCAAAGCCTCATCAAGATTTTAAAAACACAGATGGCTGTTCCACAATAAAAAAAATAATCTACCTGCAGTGATGCATTTACATCAGAATAATCAGTCTGTAACTAGAGAAAAAGAAAGCCATATATTCAATATGGAAAGCCACATCCATAAGCTCGAGGTGTATCCATGAGCACAAACAGGTGCTCTGCCAAAAAGAGTGAAGCCTCATTAATGCATCATTTAATAAAATACACTATTTTCTTATTTTGCACGTCTCTATCTTCCATGAAGATTTGCTTTTCTAGTCACTCATCACAACCCAATGATAGATCTCAAATCTTAAAATGGTTTTGACTACAGCAGTTGACAACATAAAATACCATACAAAAATACTAAAGCCTTTATGTTCATGATTAAGGCTACTCAAAATGCCGTATCTGTAGCCCTAAAAAAAATAAAAAGCTCCTTGCTACTCAGAAACCTTGCTTCAGCATCATTTTAGCTCAAAAATGTAGGAAAAACAAGAGGCAAAAAGCTTTCAACAATCCCCCTTACAGAAACCCCATTAAACACAACAAATTTCACAATGTCAAATCAGTAGCTTGCAGCTTTTTTCACAGGCTCGGTATTTGCAGCGAGGAAGCTGTCCAAGCCAGCAGAGCATAGTAGGAAGGGACAGAAAAACCCTGCAGAACACATGCAGGAGGAATCCTGGTGCCAGCAAAACGAGAGGCAGTGGCATGGAGATAAAACCACTGCTCACGAAGTCACTTCTCTGCAGCCAGAATGAGAAGCCTGAGAAAGAACCACATCCTCGCTCAAGAGGGGACAAGCAACGTGGTCCCCACCATGGCTGGGCATGGGGCAGAGCTTCAGCCTCCAGACCCAGGGAGGGCAGAGACCCCTGAAACTCTCACTAGGCCTGCAATTCTGGGGAACAACGGATCTACCCGGAAAATGGGACTTGCAGCCTTTCACTATCAGTTTTGTCACCTTCTCAGGTTAAATTAAAGCTTCCAAACAGCTTCCTGATTTGCCAGCTTAACATTTAAGCCCCATAGAGCTTAAGAACTCTGTTTCAAAATCTAACCATCAGCAAGGATTGCAGATCTCCAGAAGGAATTTTCCCCAGAAATCTTTCCCTATTTTTGGCAAATTACAATTTCCACAAAATCTTTTAATCAGTGGCTTCCCTTAAATACATTTTGGTTTTGCAAGACAGTTAATCACCTAGCAGAAAATGCAAGCTTAAATATTGTTTCCAGATCAGCTTCGTTTTCCTGGGGACCTGTAACATCTGAACAGACCCGCAATTCAGGTGACTTCTGCTTTGTTATTCTCCTTTCTCTGTGCAAGCCAGGGCTCATTTACTGGACAATAAAGAGACTATAGGCATACAATTCCCACAAAGCATCAAGTCTGAGTCTCAAGGTAGCTCAGATGCAGCTGAGATACAGCTCAGTCAAGCTACAGAATCAATGTATGGAAACACAAGCAGTATAAACCCGAAGCACCAATTCTTCAGAGCTATCTAATTTCAAATACAAACTTTAAGTTAAAATGATTCCAATATATCATTTATGCTCAGCAAATCAAATAAAGTGTTGTGACTCATAACATCCAAATACTTCAGGCTGATGAGAAAACAAGGGGATCAAAACAAAGCCTCCTTCAAATCAACAAATTCTTTCCCTAATTCAGAGTATAAGCAAGCATGGAAATACTTACAGCAGAAATTGGACAAATCAGTTTGCTCGGATCTGCTCAGAGGACCAACTGCACGGAGATCTGACACAGAGTGGGACCTTCAGAAGTTGTCACTGTCAACACCTCATACCACCATCGGAAGCAAAACTTCCCCTGACTGCATAGAAAATAACCATATAGGAATTTCTTCCTATTCAAAGGAGGGGGAAATGTCCCCCCAACATGCAGAAACATAAGCATTGCCGAGAATTACACATTTCAGTATATCAGCAGCTACCTTTTTTGGCAAGTTAGTATAGAAAACAGTCTATAGGAATAATAGCAGAGTTATTTATTGCATTTATCTTATCAACATCAAGTAACAGTTTGTTGTGCCTCATGAGGACTCTCTGATGTCTGAAAATGTGGCTGAGCTTATATTGCAGACTTTTCCACTAAGGCCATTGACTTGGCTTTCTACACCATGCTCAGCTGCCTAATTTCAGAGTTGCTGTTGACAATACCCCTGATGCCACTGCACCTATGTAAAATTATGCTGAAATTAGCTAACAGGATCAAAAGGTATTAGAGGAAAAAAGACAATACATTTATAAACTTTGAGTTTTTAGTAAAGCAAAATCTCAAGGTAAAAGAAATCACATGAAAATTTGAGACCTGAATACTTGTTGATGAAAATGCTAATAATTGATGATAATAGGTATTTTAAGAAGTGCCTTTCAGGCCATTTCCTTGACAAGATGGATCCTCATTGCTAAAAGCTGTAAGGTTAAGCTGTGGTGTGCCAATAATCTCCTAGAAAGCAGCTTCCGATTTAATGAGCTAAGAAACTTTCATTGAATTGAGGATAGATAGATGGATCAAGATATGGAAATCTTTTGTTTAAACAGAGATCACAATCACCTACCAGCTATACAGTAGAACCATTCAGGCCCTCATTACAGCCGTGCACATAATTTGTTTGAAGTTCGGCTGCACAATTCCCTCCAGGATACAGGAATTCTCCCTCTCAACTCCTCATGTGTGGCATCCTCCTAATGGCAGACTCATGTTTTAAACTACATCCTTACAATAAAAAGTTTACAATAAAAAAATCCAGAAGTTTGTTCTAGACAAGCATAGCACTAACTCAAACATCTCTTTGAAGAGTCCATTAAGTAATACTTAAAACTAAGGACTTTTTGTTAAAAAAAGTAAAAAAAGTTATCAGTTGCAAGGTAATCTGAGATCTTAGAATGAGACCCAAGGCACTACTGCATTATCCTTTTTTCCCCCATCGAGATTATCATTTTTTTCGGCCTCAATAGGCAAAACTCACTAAGAATGAATAAAATTCACACTAACTCTAGTCCTGTTGCATAACTGTCACACTACCTAAAATTTATGAGATTTTGGACAGCACACTTATGTTTCTCTATCTTGAGAGATCTCTTTCCTTTTTATGCTCATATACCAAAGTGAAAATAGAAGAGTTGTTATACACTCCTTTTCTCTTCCATTAGGCCAGGTGTCCTTAAACTTTAGCACACAGAGCAGCTGGAAATACCTGAGCCAGCTTTCATAGAATCATAGAATGCTTAAGGTTGGAAGGGACCTCTAGAGATCATCTAGTCCAACCCCCTGCACACACAGGGT
>JAYECN010116314.1:0-27436 GCA_035222435.1 Microcambeva ribeirae
CTGGGTGTCCCTGCTGGAGCAGGGGGGTTGGACTAGGTGATCTCTAGAGGTCCCTTCCAACCTCAGCCATTCTGTGAGTCTGAGAAGAGCAGCCGCTCTCATACAGGTTAAGATTGTGGGTACAGGCAAAGTTGTCTGGTTGCTTGAGCACTGGAGCCCTCGCAAGGTCCAGCTCTGCCACAAATCCCCCGTGGAAAGAGGGATAAACTCTTCCTGTCCCTGCCTTTCCTAGGAGCTTTAATTCAGGTAAGTTAATAGGAAGCAGCCAACAATTCAAATGAAGAGCATGTTTCTTCAGCTCTTCCTGTTGAAAACAGGCCTCTTCAGCCTTGGGAAGCGAGATCTCAAATGCTGAGGTCCCACAGCCCTTTAGTTTGTTGTGCTGTGACTCATTTTTTTCCAATCCACCAGAAAGCTAGACTAGGGAAGGAGGAGGCTGGTGAGGCTTCAGCTGGGGCCTCTGCGGTGGCAGCCTGAGTGCCCAGGTGAAATCCTGGGAAAGGAGGAAAAGGCAGAGGACTGAGGAAGTGCCAGAGGACTGGGAAACATCCCTTTCATCAGCAGCGCTTGGTTTTGCAAATTTGGCTAAACTGGAGGGCTTCAGCGGCTTCTCTGCTTTTGTACCTCCTTGTGCCCCAAGCTGGGGGTAAATACAGCACTGCAAATTGCCAAAGGGTGAAGAGGCAAAGGAGGCTCCTTTGGTTCCTTTATTTAACAAAAACCTGGTATGAGGTAGCATTTGTGGAGAGACCGCCTGAAGCGCAGAGCCTGGTTAAGGCTTTGCCCCTATGCTGGTGGCTGTGCTTGTGAGCGTGGGACGTCGCGTCTCCGTCCTCGGCACAAACCTCCTGGGTTCCTGCTTTGTGCTTTGGAGCTTCGCGCTTAAGAAAAAAGGAAATGTCCTGCTGCCCACCAGCAAGGGGCTCTTGATCCTGGAGGATTTCTGGACTGCTCTCTCCGTTCGTGGTGCTACATGAGGCTGCGTAAGATCTTTCACGAGAAAGTAAATCCAAAATATCATCTGTTGGCAATAAACTGTTTGGTTCCTGATCCTTCTGATGGGCTGTATTACAAAGATTGAAATTTAATTATGGTTACTTTCATGCTTCCCACCTTACTTCCACAAATTGATGAATACAGTAAAAAAGAGGGGGAAAAAAATCCCTGCCCTCTCCAGTGAGGTGCCTGTGGAGGTACCATACGCTTTGTTTTTGCTCGAGTGTGTTTTTCCCAGTCTCTGCTACATGAAATGTACTGATTCCATAAAATCATAATGGGTGATCTCAGGGGAGGTCAAATATAGAAATTATACTTAACTGTATAACACGAGTCTGCCTAAAAACTAACAGAAATAGAACTCAGCCACTAATAATATAATGCTCCAGTGATAATATATTACATTCTGTTGTTTTTTCTTTTATGTTCTTCCCTATGTGCAATCCCCCACAGTTTGGTTTTGGCATCAGCCTGGTATAGCTTCCCATGAAGCACGTCTTTGCCACAGTGGGTTTCTGCTCGGCGTGCTTAAAAGATCTCTGCTCCTTCTTTTCTCAAATCAAAAGCCCTAGTTGGGGAAAAAAAATGATTTGAGACCAAGTCTTGTCAAGTAAATCTGATAATAGTTGAAGCTTTCATTTCTAGAATTCAATTTCATTAATTAAAACCAGGTTATTTGTTCCATGGATTGCACTAACAGCAAATGCTCAGCAAAACAGAGCAAACTCTTGGATAAAGATCTAAAAATTAGAATTGCTCACTGTCATAATTTTCAATTGTGTGATCCTGTGAACAGCATATGTATGGTACTGACAAGCATGTTTCACCACAGTGCTATTAAGGGCAGGAGATTCAGGTTTGGATATCATAGAAAGTGAATGGCTAAGACGAATAAGGAATAGTGTGCGGAGGCTTCTGTTTTTACACTTTAATCATCCCCTGACTTTCTGCCCGAGTCGAAAAGACTGAATCTTTTTGAGATCAGCATAAAGAGATCTTTCTATCCCTTTGCAAAGTTACAGGCCCTCCTGTATAAAGAGAAAAATGTCTTGGAATATGTAGCATACTGTATGAGAAAGAACATGCATTCAGATTGTGTCAAAAATATAGACTGTTCATTCTAGCAGATAATCTGTAGTCGGGGTGTTTCTTGGCGTCTACTGTGAAAAACACCTTTGTGTAACGTAAGATTCTCTTTGAAATGGACTTGAAATCGTTTTTTTAAGGGTGCTGAATGCCATCCTGGAGGGATGGAGATATAAATTGTAAAGGTTTATGAAGACCTGCTGCAGAATGTCAATACCTGGCTTCAGAATCTTCTCTCCTATACTTAAAATACAGTTTCTGTACATGGTGCAAGCGAAGGGCAGTTGGGCTGGTGTGTCGTGTCTGGGGTAGCGAGGCGGGCTGAAAGCTGAGAAACTGCTGCCTGATGGTGAGGGCTTCCCTGGTTACTATCAAACTGTCTGTATGTATTTACTTACCTTATTTTTTGCTCTCAGCTGGACAGGTGTGAGTTTTGGTAACTTTCAGAGGAAATTTGTCTATCCAAGGACTCTGAGCCCAGTGGGATGTGAAACGTGTTCGTGATGTTACAATTAGCACGAGTTTACTTGCTGCAAAGCTTCTTTTACGTTAATTCCCTCAGACTGAGGAGTGTAAGGGGCTACAAGCACAAAACCCAGCGCGGAAGGTGCGCTGCAAGTCTTTCAGGCTGAGGAAAGAGGCAGAGGCAGAAGTCCAGAAAACGGTAAGTTGTTGTGGGAACGCCGATGCTGTTTTGTGCTGCGGACTTCTGCATCTGCACAGCTCTTGGATGCGGCTTCCCGGGTGGGAGCAACGAGCTGCTCATCAAGAACTGGTCAGTTTGAGCAGGCTGCACCAGGATTTGCAGGGGGGAAGACTTAAAAAAGCAAGGCAAGCAAAAAATAAGTTGGCATCAGCATAGTTTCTTGTCATGAAACATGGTGAATTAGGAGGGATATACTGCAGAGTAATTTTAGCTTGGAAATCCTTTTTGAGATGAGCCAGTGTTTGTGCAAGGTGGAAGGATCAGACGTGTTTCTAAATTGCTGCTCAGTGTGAGAACAGAGTTAGGACTGGAGATGAGAAATGAGCAGTTTGAATTCCTACCAGTCCATCTAACAACTGACACTTTCCTGTTCTTCTAAAACTAGTCTAAATAAGAGAGGAAGATCCTGGGAAAAATCTAGCACAGGTGAGGCAAAGCATCAACAAAATAATCTTGGATTTAGATTTGTGGCAGTAGGTCGTATAGGCATGTGGAGTACTTGGGATTTTTTTCTTTTTTTCAAGTTCAGTCAAAGTGTTAGTTTGTGGTGAGATGTTTCTGGAAAGCCAGCTTCACCAAGGATTGGTGGTACAAGCCAGTCAAATGCACAATGTGGATTGGAAAATATTGAACAAAGTAGACAATAGCTGTATTTTTAGGAAAGTATCTTTAAATTCATCCTCTTGGTGAAATTCTGCATCTCTTTCAACTAGCATTTGAAGTTTACTGACTGAAAATCTCTGTGGCTTGACTGGTTACAAATGTTTTCATGCAAGCACATTAGTTTTTAAGTTGGTACATAAGCTGCCTTTTTTTTTTTCCTCCTTTTTTTTTTTTTGTGAGAAAGTGAATAAACTTGTAAAAGAGTGTGCTGGAAACAAAAGAAGTCTTTTCTTCATATAGACAGATCTGATTCATCAGAAAGCATCAAGATAATTGTCACGATTTTCATTTTAAAAGGAAACCAAGAAATCTTGGCACAAGTGTAAAACTTTCTGTTGCTATACTGGCCTGTTGCCTGGAGCTAAATATTTGCCTCATGAATTTTCCTTTCCCTATCAGGAACAGGAAGCAATGTAACAAATGAAATGCATTGGAGTTTGTAAGTGATGCCTGGTAATTCAAAAAAAGAAAAGATGCTATTCTTAAACGACTAGCAAATGAAATGCAATGGGTAATAGATTTTTATTTTGGCTGAGATTTGGATGGTCGTTTATTTTGTCATTTAAGTACTTCCTAATGTGGAGACTTGTACTTGCTTGCTTAGAGTCTCCTTCATGTAATAAATAATATTAATTTGAGTTAAAAACTTGAAATGCTTTGTCAAGATGCCTGGATCCATTTTTGCCCTCCCTTTTCCGTTTTTGCCCTCCTTTCCCCTTGTCTGTGGGATCAAGATGCAGGACCTCCTCGTGTGGTCAGGAAGGACGAGCTCCAGCACTGTCGGCAGACGATGACATTTGTCCTAACTCCTACCCTGCCTTCGGTTGCCGTCCCCAGGGGAGCAGCAGCAGCGGCTGACAGAGAGGAACCAAATCTGCCCTCCTGCACTGCTCCGAAGAGGCTCAGGAGCTGTATGGTAGCTGCCTAGTTTCTGTCACAGCTTGTTACTTGGAATAAAAGAAAAGAGGAAACCAATCCTGCTGAGAGACCAGGAAACCACAGAGGCCACAGAAATACAGAAAAGGCATTTAAAGCTTTTGTTCTTTTCAGAGCCATCTGAAACGCTCTTGCTTGTTGGGAATACCTAACCCTGCTGCATCCGACAGCGGGAGGTTCTGCATCCTGGCTTTGTACCGCAGACACAGGTTTATAAACGTTGCTAACCGTGACAAGTAGTTCACCTTTCCCTACCGTTTAGAGGGAGGTGAGAGATGAGCAATTGATTCCTGTCCTTCCCTTAGTCATAAGGGAATTCAAAGACTCAAAAAAATGTGTACAGTTACTAATATGCTGAGCCATTCTCTAAACATACAATATCATTTTTCCTCCAGTTTGTTTTTTTTTGAGACCATAATTGCCAACTTTTGATTGTTGCTGAGACTACTGAAATACTTTTGCTTTACCTTAGAAAATCGATTCCACATATGGAAAATTAGTGATAGTTAACAATAAGAAGCGATTTGGGTTGTATTTTTGTTGCACCTGCAAGGACTTCACTTATTGAATTGTTATGCTTTGCAAGTCACTGTTTCTGTGTTTATGATATTAAAAGATAGTAGCAAAATAGTTTAGCTAAAATGTGAAGTTTATACTTTTCCACCCTTTCTGCTTGTGTTTCTGACATTAGGGAAGTTGGGTTTTCCCCTTGGTCTTTCTTCAGGGATATCATGTTGTCTGATGTTTAATCATTTCCCTCTATAACGTATTATAAAGTAAAATTTCTGGTCTGTGGTACAGACGTGCATATTTTATTTCCTTTATAGTTAATTCCCATAAGTTTTCCTTTCATGCTGCCAATATTACACAGCTGTGAAAGGGCTTCATCTTTTAGCTATGGATACCTGGCATTAGCCTTTCACTGCGTATGTCGCTGCTGCGGGTTTATGGTTCTTGAGCCAGCTTGAATGAGAGCTGGGCACACAGTGGTGTTTTTCCATCTATTCTGGAAAAGCTTCACGTGGCAATAGGGACTGCAGTGAGCTGAGGTACTCCCTTATTTCCGTAATGACTTCTGCTTGTTGTGGCCCCCGAGGACCTGCAGTAAGGCACTGTGGTGGCAGTAGCTTGTGTCTACCTGTGCATTATCATATACCCCTGTGGGAATTGACCAGAATAACTTTAGAAAACTGCTGTATTCTTATTTTTTTAAATCTGTATTGCCTTCAGAGAATCCTAGGCAGTAATAAAAATTGTAGTTCTGCAAGGCACTTATCAACTGGCTCTCCAGTCCATTGACTTCACCAGGCAGGCATTTATTTTCATGAAATGTATTTAGATATATCCTTCCAGCTCCTTATTTATTAGAGAAGAACTTTATTATGTTGGGGGTTTAGAGTTTAACTACTTGAGTTTTTCGTTACATAAAAAAAGTAAGTCAAAGTATAACATAAGTTTGTCATTCAGCTCTTGTGTTTATACTTAAAAAAAAAGACATACATGAAGCCCTTTATCTGCTTAAATCTTTAATATGTAAGAGCTCTCATTTATCTAAATTAATTCTAAAGAACAATGCAGAGAGAGGAATTTGAACCCAACTGATAGAGCTCAGAACAAAGAGATACCTGTATCCCTGCAAGAATTTTATTGACTTAACTTGTAAGCTTTAAATGGGATGGTGTAGGAGAAGGAAAAGAGAAATAGCATGTTTAGGCAAGAATATAAGTAAATGTAAAATGTGGAAAGAAAGATCAGGAAGGAAGTTTTAGCATCAGACTGGACAAAGCTCCAGGTACACTTTTGGGACTGTGTGTTGCATGACTGTTGTGGGGGCAACAAGCATTAGAAATGCCTGCTTTTACATACAAGGACACTGTGTTGCTATGAAAAAAAAAAAAAAAATCAGGATCTTATTGCAAATTCTCTCTAGCTACAACAGACTTACCACATGCAGAGGTTTTTGTCTGGCTGCTCTAATGTCAGTGAACAGCATTGATCCTTGTGCTGGAGATGAAGTGATGTTGGATAAACTAACTGCATATTTACTGCATAGTACAAGCCTGGGGAATGTGGCTTTCTCACTCAATTAAGGTGGTGTTTATAGTTGGTTTAAAAATATTTTTAATTTGTGCTTTTTTAGCTCAAATTATTGAAATAGCAATTCCCTTGACTTACTACTTAGTTTTTGAAGTAGGCTGTAAACTCTGAAACTTCTTGTTTGTTTCAAAAAACATTTAATAACGAGGGGTTGATGTAATTTGTTACGGAGGCCAAGTACTTTTAGACACCAACTGGTGTCATATAAATTGAGATACGATCTCTGATCAATGTGGACTAGGTTAATGAGTCACCAAAATTAGATTTATTGTTCCTGAGCCGTTTTAACTTGTAACGATCCAGTGATGAAGCAGTAGAATAGCATATTGTGATTTGTGGTAGCGTGTGTCACAGGATGCGCTTGCTAGTGCTTTCCATGCACTGTTCAGCTGGCTGTTGGGTGCTTGTTTTCTGTTTTAAAAAGAATTTTCAGCGTAAAACTGCATCCAAACTAGCTGGCTGGAGCAGCCTGCTTGCTGGTGCTCTGAGACATTTTGGTTTTTCACAGCTGACACCTGATGATGGACACAGAATATTCTGAACCAAATGGTAAATATGAATCTTCTACTTAATAACTTTATTTTTAAATACAGTGATTTTATGTAAATTCAGTACATCTCTAATTATTATGATTGAATGTGGACGAGGTCAAGGTACCATTCAGAATTCTCACTGCACTTCTCCTGAGCATGTGAATGTGTTAAAATAAAAACAAAAATACCCCAAACTGTTTATATTTCGGGTTAGAAAATAACTGAGGTGATAAAGGAAGTTTGGTTTCTGAAATTATTAAACAAATGTGAAATAATATATGGGAAATATTATGGTTAACATTTAGAATTCTACCAATCTTTTGGTAGTTATTAAGGTTTTTTTAATTAAATCTGACTATACTGGCTTTTCAAAGATGAATAGCAAGGACTGTGAAGGAACTAGCCAGAAAAAAAGAGTATATTCAGGTTCCTGGTAAAACAGGAAAAAAAAAATGTAGAAGTGCCAGAAACAATGGCTGTATATTGATTATTAGGTTTTGGGAGATGATTGCACAAAAATCAAAAGTAATGGATGGAATAGATGTGAAACAGTCTATGTACAGCATCTTGCATTCTTTTTTTTAAAAGGGTTAAAGGGTTTCCTGCTCAAAGAGTGTAATATCAAATACTGAAAAATCAGATGGGTAGAACTTCAAAGAAACCTTTCTGGTATAAATGTGTGTGTGTGTATTTATTTATTTTCGCCTCCTAGAAATCTTGTTTGTATTTAGAAAATCCCTGCCCTTATTAGGGGAGGATCTTATGAATGTGTATAATTTAACTTATCTTGCACAAACCAAATGGAACTACTCAGTGGTCAATCAGATATACAACACTTTATATAAAATGTTCATATATACATGTTGAGGATACAGATGTATCACGTAGTTGTTCTCAAGCATGTGTTTCTGCCTAATTTCTTCAGTTGCAAGATTTGCACTTTCTCTCTCCTTCTCACTCTCTTTTTTTTTAATCTTGGCAAACTAAAAGCTATTTAAAAAAATTACTTCCAAAAATTTTGAGGAGCCCCAAAGAAGTCATATTATCTTTTTTTTTTTTTACATTTTTTTTTCATTTTGTTTTTTAGAGAGCTTTTGTTCCTCTTCCTACTGTGATCACATTTATAATTTATATTTCTAAGGAAATGAATCTTGAGTGGATTCAGCTTAGTGGCTTGGCCTTGCTCCACTGTCATGCTGACTTTCGTATGATTCTCTTGAAAGCAAAGCATCAGGGAGGCAAGCACGGGCACGGGTGGGAAAGGGAGCAGCCCTGGGTGTTTCCGGCTACCTTAGCGTGGGGAAAGCCGTTAGGCAAGGGTAGCAGTGGGGAGACGGATACGTAACTGGGACCCCCTGAGCTGGTGCTCAAGCTGGTTATTTTAAGGCAAGTTCTGGTATGTGTTGCAGTGACCGCAGTGGGGACACCCACAGATGGAGCATCCCACAGAGATTAAGCTTGCTCTGAATTGTCACTTTGGTCTTTTGCTTGATTTTATTCTTCCCTGACAGTGTGACTGTACCTTCGTTCTGGCAGAAGTGCATGAGCCTGGTGCTTTGATCCTGGCCTTAAAAAGAAATGGGGATGCTGCTTCTTCTGTCTGCTGAAGTTCGCACTAGCTGCTCAAGAGGGATTCACTACACGAGTAACTGATCTGTGTCAGTAATGATTTAACAGTGACCTCAAAAGCATCTTTTGTATACACCTAGTTCATAAAGCTTTCCCTGACTGTTTTTAAATGGATATAAAACATGGAGTTTTTTTTTTTAATGTAGTATGAATGCACAGATGTTCCCCTTATCATTGTGTGTGAAAGCTTAAGAGAAATCTCAGATATTTTGATTATTTTATGTTAACAGATTTTAAGGTAAGCCTTTTGTTTTCAGAAAATCAGGGATTTGAATATTATGTATGGTCTGAAGGAGCTAAATTCACAGGCAACAGATAGAGGAACAAAGGAACTGTAAAAATTGGATGCAGATATGCTGCTTGTATGGCTGTAGAGCTCAAGTAAACTGGAGTCAAGTTGCTTATGTATTTGTCTGTAGACTTATTAAATGAAGTTTTTAATAGTTCGGTATCTGGAAAGACTTAAAGTAACTTTTCACGTAGATTCCTTTTTCCACATTTTGCACCTTTTCTGAAAAAGGATAGGTGGAGGGAAAGCATCATCAGGCCAAGACGAATACAAAGTAAAGCTGAAATTGAACTGTGGAGATATAACAGAAGTTTTTGAAAAATTACGTTCTTTCCATTCAAATTTTTACAACCAGAAGGAAACATTTGCATTCAGGATAGGATGGGCTAGAGCTGAGTCTTAAGACTTTCCTGAGTATCTTCAGGCTCTGCTAATGTGCTTAGAGGTAATTTGGAAGTAGTAGCTTTTGAGAGCCTGATGCCTTCTATGTGCCATACAGACATGCACCGTCCCAAGCCCCCATGAAATGACCTTTTCTAGATACAGTTCTTTCCATGTGAATCATTTGGGACTGAAGGTTCTCACAGTTTGATCTTTTTGGTAATATATGAAATCTTTGAGCTCAGCTGTGCTCCACATGGCCAAGTCATCCACGTTTCCAGGTCATTGCTGTAGTTAGCATAGATTTACAGACTTTTGACAGTCTTCCAGGAGAGACAAAAGTCGAGACAAAAAAAAAAAAAAAGTTTTAAACATATATGTAGCCACTGACGTAAGTAGTTAGATGGTTTCCTCCTCTTCTCAGAAGTGAGGTAGGAAGTGTGTGCAATAACTGGTGCCATGCTAGCCTTTTTTTCTCTAGTACAATGTAGTACCATATGGTCAATGGTACTATCTGTATCTGTTGAAATACCATATAGACATAGCCTGATGTGTATGTGCTCTTGTAGCTGCAAGAAATTTTTTTTTTTTTTTAAATAATTGTATGCCTTGGGATGAATAAGGAGGGTTGGAAAGTCACTGTTCTTACCACTTTCTGTACAGTTATAAGTGTCAGAAATGCTATTTCTGATCTTTTGTGTGTGTAAAGGATATATGGGAAGGCTTTAGGGATTTAACTTTAAAAGAGGCAAAGTGTTGGCTTACTATATTAGTTTAGCCCTTGTGAAATTCAAAGGGTTTTTTTTCCAAGAACTTTCTTGCATCTACTGCCTTGATTGCTCTACTTTTGATTGTTACCCTTGCAGAGTCACCAAAGAGAGTTTTTGCAAACTCTTGATCTTCTAGGCTAGACAGGATCTGACTTTCTAATAAAAATTCAGAGTTTTTATTAGATCAAAATGGAACAGAAGTAGACAAGTTTCTCCAGAGCTATTAACATGGCGCCTTCTCATGAACACTAATTAATTTACTCAAAACTCACAATAACACTTCAATTGCAGGGATTTTCCTTGAAATGTGAAATGTTGGAGTATGAGGATTTTTTTTAAAGTACCTCCAACAATGTCTGAAGATTAAATTTTGGAACTTTAATGTAAAATTTGCATTTTGTAGAATGGATGTAAGCTAAATATAAAATATACTTAAATCTAAAATTTGTTCAGGAACTTGCTTAGGGTCAATAATAAGGTTATAGGGTGTTACAGTAGGAAAGGGAATATGTAGCATGATTTGATAACTGATTATAAGGAAGCATGTAGAATAATAAAATAGCATATTTTGTTAGATAAGGTACATTAAAATATCTTAGGCCAAATGTATTTGCTGATTATTTTTTTCCTGATACATCATTGTATGAAAAAAACAAGCATGCTAATATATTTTCTGTATTTTTTTTTTTCCATGGTCTCCAATTAAATTAGAGCCAAATTCCATCAGGATTTTCTTTTTCCAACCTCTTCTGCTTTTTATTCCTAGTCTGTGAAAGCATAATTTGAAAAACACACCTATTCCTTAGGCAAGAGACAACAAAGTTTGACTTGTTTTACCAGGTGAGCTCTTTCACCAAAATAAAATGTCCTCAAATTAGAGCTGGGATTGGGTTGATGGAAAAAGTAAATTTGAAGATTGAGAGTTTGCTGATACACACATTTCCCATCCAGGACCTAGTACAGTTTCCTAATCATACTTGTCACGCACCTTCCTGTTGTTCATTGAACTACATCCTACTGAAATCAGTGCAAGTTTGTCAGAAATTGTGGTAAAAATCTGTAAGATCACAGTCAAGACTGATGTCCTTTTGTGCTTAGTGGTCTACACAAGCAGGTTGCATTCCTAAGAAAATTGGGAATTATTGGGGATAAAAGATATTTAAGAAGTTGTTTTGGGTCATAGGATTATGTGTATATAACTGGTTGATTACATTTAATTGTGTTCACAGTTCTCGTTTCCATTTTCTTTATTTTCTATTTCCCTTGGGTAAATTTCACTGAGCCTGGTTACAGTTGAAATCAAACATTAATGTTAATGCTAATAGTATTTGAATGTTATTCAGAGAAGTCAATGTGAATATTACTAGAAAAGAAACAAATATAACTATTTTGGCAGGAAGGGTGATGTTGAAAGCAATGAAAAAGATATAGGGGAAAAAAATAGAATATGCTTTAGGATTATAGCAATAAGCTACTCTTCAACTCTAAAGATGGCCCTTTAGTTGGGGGCTTCCACACATTTCCTTGCAGGAGAGAGTGTTATGGTGAATTTGGCCTTAATCTTTGCTGCTAGAACCAGGTTTGACAAGTGTGTTAAAACACAGTTCAGTCACGGGTCTGTTGGAGCCGGCGAGCTGTCGCGCTCGTCCTCACGCAGAAACCTGCACTTGCCAACTGGGCATTCACAAGGGTCAACAGGCTCCGCTTTCTGGGAGGGAAATTGCATCGGTTTGGGAGCCAATTCACATGCAAATTGGGTATCTTTGCCTTGGGACAGGGTGGTTGGTTAGAGCTGGCTTCACTTGTCTGATTTTTACCACCTACTGCAAATCTGTTAGGACCCTGACATGAGTTTTAGTGTCCCTGAGGAATTGACTGCCACAGAGTATAAGGTCCTGCCTTGAGCCCTCTGCTGCAGGTTTGTGCTCTGACAGCCAGATTTTTCAAGACTTTTCTATCAAGTGCTTTATTGTTAAGCTTTGTTTTTAAAGAAAAAAAAAAAAAATCTACCTTGAGGTTTAAATGTAATAGAGATGTAAATTAGGCAGACTATTTTCATGTTTATTTTATAAATTGAGAGATACTTCACTTCTCTATAACCTGTTTCCATTTTACACAAAGTCGTCTTAACCACAATTTATTATAACAAAGAGCAAGAGGGTAAAAATGCAGAAGAGAGATTATTGTGACTCTTGGAAATTTGCCCTCTCCAGAAGAGGTCCCATTTCCTTCAAAGCATTAAATCTGTCAATATTTATTATTTTGCTGTTTTGCAATTAGCGTGTGCCTAATCTTTTTCATCTTTGACCACTTGCCTACATCAGGCGGGTGCTTAATACACTGTGTGCTTGGGATGGTAGATGAACATCCAGTAAGCTTTCATCGTAGAGTAACATCGTAGAGACAAGCATTTTAAAGCTAATATGCTTTGGCTGGACAAGAATGTCTTTCTTGCTCTGTCTTCAGTCCCAGTGCCAGGAATTGCCTCTTGTCCGGGCTTTATTCTTGCACACCCTGCTGCTGAGCCCTCAAGCTGTGCTCTGGCTGCAGTTTCTTGTTCCAGCAGGAGACAGTGGCTATTTTGGTCTCTCCAAATGTTTGCTGTTACCCTGTTCTTCTGGGCTGTGTTGCCTTCTGCTGGTGCCCAGGTAGTTTGGCCCACGTTCTCCACATTGTTTATTGTCTTCACCTGTCAGTGAAGTTATGAGAATTGGCAAGGACAGCAGCAGTGAAACAGTGTTCAGTCATCAAACGTCTTTCCCTCATTAGCTTGTTTTTTTTTTTTTTTTTTTTTTTTATTTTTCCTTCACATTATACAGTGTGAATGAGCTTTTGCTGAGTGATATGTACAGAATTAGTCATCATTTCAGTATATGAAGACTTAATGCATACCTGAGTTTAATAACTAAGGAATAATAACTAAGGAAATAGTTGTTTGAGCTGCAATAATTATATTTACCTCTTTTAACTCCAAATAAACAGCACACATTCACAGGCCCAAATCCAGCTGACTGTACCTATAATACTGCTCTGAAAGTGCATGTATTCTTTTCACTGTTTACATTTCTTCTGTCCATTAACCCCACAATTTATTTGTTATCCACCTAGTTTTATTTTTCTCTTCAGGCTCCTACTGTCTTGGAGAAAACACTGTTTTTTACTGGGTGTTGGTGCCGCTCAGATAGGAGTCCCTTGGTATAAACACTGGGAGGTTTTCCTGGGAGTGGTGCAGGTGAAAGGCACTGGTACTGGTTCTGGCACCAACATTAAAGTAAAGACGTGGTGCCAGGTTTAAATGAACATAAGCTCCAAATTATGGAGCGTCTGCAAAATTCAGGAGGCCTGCTTCTCTCTCCTGCTTGAGTCTTCATACTGTTTTTTTTTTTTTTTTTTTTTTTTGCAAGGCAAAGCATCTGGGAGCACCTGCTCAGGCTTCCTGTGCAGGGCAGAGTTTTATCCAGCAGTTTCTACTGCTAACACGTTGCTGGGGTGGTTACCTCTTTTAGGAAGATATTTGACAACTTGAAGTTATAAAACCTAGAAATGCTCCTCATCCTAAAAGGTGAGCATTTTTAAAGTACAATGCAAACTCTAGATGTCTTCCCTGCAAGTTTGTACCCTGTGATATACATAAGAAGTACTACTTTTTGTAATGTTCTAAAGAGAATAACTATAAAATTCTTGACTTTAGGTCTTTTTTTTTTTTCCCCTTTTCTTTCCTCCTTTTTTTCTTCCTCTAGTAATTTTATCCTATTGCATTATTTGGGTAGTCCCACATTTTTGGAAATGTCATGTCAAGGTTCTTATTAGTCTGCAGCGTTTTAAGATAATATACCAAAAAGACTTAATAAAGGCCATAGACTCAGCAAAAACTTCCTGCCGAAAGAACCCCAAAAAAATAGCAATTTGAAGATGGAAATAGTGACTTTACATGTCTCTCAACTTTTGCTGAAGCATGTGAAGCTTGCATCTTAACCATAAGGAATTTACTAATGCTAAGAATTTGATAAAAATTGACTGCATGACATTGTTAGTGCTGTCTTCTCAACTTTTTGCTGAGAAGCAGACAAAAAAAATCTTTAAAAAATCTTGTTTAAAAAACAAATCTTTTGTTTTGCTAGATTTTATATAAAACACATCCTACTTTTTTTAACCCCTGATTAAAGATATCAGGTTTTTCATATTGATTTTGCAGAAATTACTACGTAGTACATGTACAGCATGTAATTTACTCTGCAGTCTGAGAAATTTTCCTGAGCAACAGAAGTTTCCCTCAGCACCTGCAGTGTTTAGGTGCCAGTGTAATGGCAAAGAGCCAGAACTCCCCTCATTATTACCAGAGCCTGGTGGAAAGATGGACAAAGGGAAAGAGCATTAGATGGTCTTCTCACCTTGGTGCTTTCTATGATGTAGTTAAAATTAGAAGAAAATAGTTGTAAAATGGAAATAAATATAAACTTGGAAAATGGAAGGATTAGGTCAACTACTAACTTATTTTTATAAGTGGAATATGGTTTACAAAGATCCTTAGGTGCATATGGGAATTTTGCATTTACTTTGCTAACAAAAGACATAGATTAGCCTTTCTTGCCAGAAGTATTTTTGAAGTTTGTTTAAAAATGGGGCAAAAAGGATGGAATTAAGCCTTGTTAATTTTTTTCAGAATTTTCTCTGTGCACATGACTTTTGTATGTGGTTACTTAATTCTTCAAAACTTCCCTTTGCAAGAAGTAATCAAAAGGATGACTCTTGCTAATTTTCTCTGCCTAGATGTTGCAGGCGTGATGGTGCATGTGAGGTTTCTTCTGCCTTTCACAGAAGTCTGCCAGTTGTCTTCTATTTCAAAGCAAAGACTTAGCATTTGAATGATTTCTCACTCTTGTGGTATAAAAGATCTGTCTAAGCTACATGTACCAACTCTGAAGGAGACTTAAAACCCATGGGAACAGGAATTAAGCATTTGAGAAGATGGAAGAAGTTATATTTATATATGTATTTTTTTCTTTATACATGGACAATATTTGCTCTCAGAATGCAATAAATAAATTCTTGAATTCATGCTCATTTGAACAGTTCTGTGTATGAATGAAACAAAATGTAGAGGCTGTAAAACAAATAAAGTGAGGAATTTTGTCTTTTTTAAAGTAGACTTAGAGATGGTACAGGGTAAAAGAAATAGGCTCGTTTTTAGCAGCAGGAACCCTGCTGGTAACACCAACAAGGGCTTTGGCAGCTTGCATTTTTCCCTGCTTTCAAAGCTCAGTATGACTGCAGGTGTTTGAGGCAGCCAAGCTAGTGCTAGATCACTGAAGCATTAGAGTTTGCAGGTGCAGTGTTTTTGGTAGGTATTTGCTTGCGAGCTGATGTTCTGTGCGCACGGATGAGAGGTCTCGGGCAGGAGATGTCCGTCTCCCTTGGGATGAGGTTCCACAGTCGGCCTGTTCTGAGCCAAGGGCTGGATTGCAGCACCCACTATCAGCCACTGCTGGTTACTTCTGCAGGTAGCTGATGTTTTAGGCTCCGTAGGGAATTCCCTTCTGCAGTTTTATAGCAACATACGTTGCCAGTGACAGAGGTGTTATTTATTCATCCCTCAAAAATTCGTGTTGGCCACCATGCTGTACAAGATATAGCTTTGTCTCCAAGAAAGCTTATGTGGCTAGGTTTTATTTGCTCATTTGTAAATTCCTCTAAGCCCAGATAAATCTGTCCCTGGCAGGGGAGAACTTGCTTAAATTGTGTTTTACAAGGTGAATTCCTGTCCCTGGTTTCCACCCCGTCCTCACGCACACCTCTCGCAGTTTCCCAGCGTGACTGCACTCGTCTCCTGTGGCCCAGGCTGGGGAACTGATCTGACTTCAAAATGCAAATGGAGAAAAGAGCAGCACTTGTGGGTTTGGTTTTGTTCTGTGGAGACATACGTGACCTGCAGCGTGGCTGGGTAAGCAGTCGTGCTGGCATCCCCATCAGGCAGCCTTTTAAACAAATGCGGCCGGGGAAGAGTCCCGCTGATGGAATTGTCTTAGCTTGCTTCTAGTTGTGTGAGAGTCAGACTGTCCTCTCATCCTCTGCACATTCCTGCTATTTTTTTCCTAATTCGTCCTATCTGCTTCCCTTTGTTTGAGGTATTAAACATTCTTTGATTTGTTTGTAAGCTTTGGGAAAATGAGCACATTAAGTATGGATGGAGTTATGCAGGCAGTCTCTCCAAGCAATGGTGTTGGCATTGTCAGCTCCTTTTGAAGCCGTGTCTTTGAGACGCTTATCTGCTTATTTATTCCCCCCCCCCCTTTTTTTTTCCCTGTGTGGAATCTTGGCAACTGCTCTGTAGCTGCCTTTGCTTTTTCTCTCTCCATCTAGGAAGCAGCAGTGCAAAACTAAACAGAGCATCTGACAACACTTACTAAAGCTTTCTACTTTTTTTTTTTTTTTTTTTTTTTTTATCACCTCTACATATACTCCCCCAACAGTTAGTCATTAAAGTCTCCTGTGCAGTAGCTGCCCCAAATAGTGGAGAATCCACGATTCTCTTCTGCCCGCCTTCCATTTGTCTGTGGTCTGATCATTTGGGTTTGTTCCTCATCTCATTTAGCTACTGGGGTAGGTTGCAGATACGTTTCTCATGTGAGAAGGTGGCAGAAGCTGACTTTGTTATTACTGGGTTTTGAATATGTTGTAGCTTAGTATTTTCCTGCTTCTAGTTCTCTTTGAAGAGCTTGAGAACCAGTTGTGTGTGGCCTTTGAAGTCGTCCTTGAGCAAGGAGGAAATCTGAACTCGTTGTCCCTGTTGATGTATGAACCTGAGAGCTGTTTCTTAGGACTATATCCTAAGCAAACGGATGCAATGACAAAATGGCCACGTGTTTTTCCATTTCCTTTATTCTCTCCATCTGTCCCAATTCACTGAAGAGCACCAAACCAATCCATGCTTGAAACCATGTAGATACTTCCAGCATTGCTAGGTTGGCTCAGAAGAAGCAATTTCTGATATCTGTGTGTGTTGATGTTGCCTTACCCTTAAGAATTGTAGGTGGTCTGATTCTTACTCTATTCAGCTTTTTATGCTAGATACAGCTAAACTGTATAAAGTCATACCTGTTAATTTGAATGAAGTGTGATTAAAATCATGAGGAAAGGAAACAAGACCCAAGGGCCTTTAACATGCCCTTATTAAGACTAACCAAAATATATATACAAATTGTAATTAAAGATCTACTCAGTTCTGCTTTTGCACTTCTGATCTGAAAATTACAGTTTGAAAGGGGAGAGATTAATTTGACTTCTCAGTCACACAGTGATGAGAGGGGAGTTAAAAAAAAAAAAAAAAAATCTAGTTCTTGCTAATCTTGTCTTGTCATATTAAGCTTTGGCTCTTTCTGGATGTGTGCAATTGCACTTGTTACTATTCAAAAATACAGGTATCTACTGGATATTTTAAGACTATAAATACTGTGATAAATCAACAGTGCGGCTGCTGTGGATATCCTTTTTATCTAGGACATGGTTAGAACGGTTGCAGCAGGCTACACGTAGTTTCTTCTGAACGTGACATGGATTTTCCTCCTGTAAATCGCACTCAAGTGTGGTCCCCTGACCCGGGAGCCTGTGCAAGGTTAGAAAGTCTGTCTCAGTGTGCTGGGGAGGGGGGCCATCGCGCACGGAATAAGCAGGCGCTGAGCTCGTCCGCGTGCGTAGCCAAGACCGCATTTCTTGCGCTGACGTGGGCCCTCTGCGGAGGGGAGGCCGCCTGGAGCGAAGCGGGGCCACCTTGCTCAGCGCGATCGCTCCCCGCCGGAGGGGAGCGCGTTCGTGCCGCCCGGGGCTGCCCTTTGCAAGGGGAGGTGGAGACGGGGTGTTCGGGAGCTGCGCGCAGAGCTGGGCAGGTAACCCCACGTGGAAAGGAGGGAATGGAAAAAACGGAGGAATGTAAATGACTTGGGAAACGTGAGTATGCTCAGTCATAATACTCCAAATGGAAATATAAATATTTAAAATTTGAATATTTTGTTTGATGTAACTGTGTAGCCACATTCTGCCATGTTCAGTCAAAGCAGGAATATAAATTCATGTAAATTCAGAATGAGTTGTTTAGAAAACAATCCACATTTAGTCAGTTTGACATAATTTTCCCATGATGTTTTGCTGTCTTCTCATCTCTATGTTTGTAGTAGCATAGCTTTCTGACATGCTCCTCACAGAGAAAAACTTTATAATATTCAGCTGTTTCAACTTGTCATTCTGTTGCAAAGGACACTTACAAGCCCTTAGTTTTTTGACCTGATTAAATTAAGATGCTATGAGCAGGGACTGCTTAGGGTTGATGATCAAGAATAGTACAGACAAGGCAGACTGTATTTTGAAGAGTTAAGTAGAGACAGCCCTATGCAAAGATTTAGTATTGATACAGCTGCTATCAAATGTCCTGTGCTTACCAGTAGACGTATCAATTTGATGGATATGGTGGTTTACTTTTTGTGTGCCCAGAGAGGCTGTGGAGTCTCCTTTATCTTCCAAATTCGCCTGGCTGCCACCCTGTGCCCTGTGCTCTAGGTGTCCCTGCTTGATCGGGGGGATGGACTAGATGATCTCTAGAGGCCCCTTCCAACCTCAACCATCTGTGATTCTGTGTTGCAGTGTGCCAAGGAGATACGAAGGAAGTGATCTGCTGCTTGGTATTTGGCTCGAGATGGGAAATGGAGCTTGAAAGCAAGAGCTTTTTAGCTCTGAGCCACTCTTCTTTCTCAGTTGGCTCTCCTTTATTCCCTTTCTGCACTTTATTATAGCTGCCAAAAGTGTGTATTCCTCTAATATGTAACTCTGGCCCTGTGAAATTATTACTGTAGTAAGAACAGATGATTCAGTAACTTCTTGTCAAAATGACTGTAAACAAGCAGTAACATTGGAGGCCTCCTGAAGGTCATTATTCATCGTGTGGACATCTGATGGTCCTGTGCGCAAACGTGGAAGATGAGAAGTTTCCAAATTCTAATTCTAGCTTTGAGGATGACTGCTGTGGTGTTGAGTAAGTTATGTAACGCCTCCTTTGTTTGCTACCCTAAATAGTTTCCTCTATTAACTAGTGAATGGTTACTTTCCTCAGTAGTACTTCAGCAGGAAGCTGCCAAGCTTGACTTGCAGCGAAGCCCGGTCTTCCTCTTGGACTAGTCTCGTTGAAGTTAATGGCTGTGCTTGTTAGGCTGTAATTAGACTTTGTTATGAGTAAACAGCATCAGGCTATAAGCATAATGTCCTTCTAAGATGAATATTACTCCAGTAAGTAACCCTGTGCTTCATTTAATCTGTCTAGTTTAAATCTAGGAAGCCTTCAAAATGTAAGACTATAATGTATGGGTGTAGTAATTTTCTGCCATAGCAGCTATTTCCTACTGTGTTTATAGCTACCTTATAGTTGTTAAAAATACATGTGCATGTGGCACTGCTCCATTTCTTTACTTACTAATATATACTTTTAAAATCAAATTATTTTATTCAAATACTTTTCTTTTGCAAATTAGCTCTTGCTGTTTGCTCATGGTCCCAAGTAGTTGTTTTTATCTTGCTAATTTTTTTCCAGGGCAAATATTTATTACATTCTTTGATATCCTTTATATTTCTAACAAACATGTTCATATGTGATATACAACAGATATTTTAAGCTTTGCGTAGGCTAGATCAACTTTTCATTTCTTCCTCAATTTTGCCTGCCTTTTGCTTCCCGTTGTTACCTATGACAACTGCTGTGTCTGAATATCCCTGTCTATCTCTGTGCCTTTTCAGACCACTTGGAAAAATCTGATTGAGTTGGGTTGTGGATGGCTGCGATCACCAAGCCTCAGGAGCAGATAAACTCGCAGGGTGTGTGATGCCGTTTGCAGAAATACGTTCCGGATTACTTAAAAGCAGAAGGCTACAGAGATTCCCGTTATCAGAGTATGTCCCCTGAGCTCCCGTGGCTCTGTAGAGCAGTGGCGATGAGCTAGGAGAAGGACGCTGTGGCTGCGTGCCCAGCAGTGCTACTGAGGTCGCTCCTCCAGGGAGCTGCCGGGGGCTCTGGCCCTGGCTTGTGGAAGGGTGGTGCGAGGCTATGAGAGCCGCTTGCAGGTGATTGACGTGCTGCAAGCTCAGGTATTTCTGTGCAAAGCTTCAGAGTTTCCACGGGCTTACGTGTGCTTTTAGCCTATCCCAGCTGCAAAGTAAAAATGGTTAATTTATTGCATTTTCCTTATGTCGCTGGGACTGGCTCAGGACAACATGCGGCCCGTTCGCCAGCCCTCTGCTAGCAGGTTGTAACTCTTTAGGATGCTCTAAATCAGCTGCTTTTGGCTCTGTGAGTGTTCCCTGGGTAGCTGCCGTGTCGTCTCCTTTTTGTGATGAGGCCTTCCTGGCCCGAATCTGTCTCCTTCAGGGGAGAAAGGGGAATGAGCACGGAAGGGAAGCGCTCTGCGTATGGCTTTTCAAGAAGGAGGAGTGAGGCGTGCCGAGGGCATCGGCTCCTGCAGCGTTTGCTCGAGCTGCTCTGTTTACGGGTCAGTCCCACCATTTATTCTCCCTGTTCTGGGGCCGAAGCTCTCGGCAGCCTGGTCTGCCAAAAGGAAACTTGAAAGACTCAGGGAGAAAGGAAGGAATGGGGTATTTTGAGTGTCTTTGGGCTTTCCTCTAAGGCTGCTTATCAACAGAACTAGAGGATTGCCCCATTCTCCCTTTCCCTCTCCCCCCAGATGCTCGTTTCATAAAAGGTGTAAAAACAACTATGAAGTCTTCAGTGCTATGCAGATCATTTAAAGGGCACCCTAAATGCAAAAATCCAGTTGTTTGAAGTTAGTTTTCCTTAGTGCTTTATGTGTACCTATAAGATTTCTAGGTGTTTAGGCATTTGCTTAATAAAATAAGCTTGTTTTGTTTGGGCTAAACTAAATATCCAAGATTTGAAGCCACTTTCTGTTCCTGAAGACTAATCACTAAAGCTCTCTGCGTTCTCAGCAGTCTCATCTTATTTCAGCAAATACTGCATTTTCAGAGCACGTTTCCTCGCTTTGAATCACAGTTGTTGGGATTAGCTATGGTAATGCCGTGGTCTGCCCTACCCGGTTGCTCCTGCTCCTTGACTGCGTGGGGGGAAAGGACTGTAGCTTGCAGAGGTGCTTTGTCCTCATTATTACTCCTCCTAGAGGTGCAATGGTGCAATTATTACTCCATCTAGAGGTCCACAGTGCTGAGCACCGCCAAGCATGCGCTTGCGATGTGCACGCTCCGGGAGACCCAGGCAGAGAAACAACCCATATCCAGGTACAGGTAACATTTCTAATGCAGCTACTGCAAATGTAAATGGTGCCTTTTTTTTTTTTTTTTTTTTCCCCCTCTGTCACAAGTCTTTGTGTTTAAGAGAAGGGGGAGGAATAAAAAAGGATTAACATTTATTTTTAATAGGCTAAGTAAAAGTACGATGCAGTGCGTGTCCAGTCTGCTCTTGCGCCAATGGGTGGGACATCCAAAGGTGGCTTTGATTAGGCAGATCTTAAGGGAACAGTTCTTGGAGTCTAGAATTTGAGCACAGTAAAATACTGTCCAATAAAGTCCACCAGGACCCCTTAAGTTTGATGAGGCCCTTTTCTTGTGTGTGTGTGTGTGTGTGTGTGTGTGTGGGTTTTGGGTTGTGGTTTTTTTTTTTTTTTTTTTTTTTTTTTTTTTTTTTTGCTAAGCTGCTCGATATTCCAACCTGCTTCAAACTTTTGCATGCTGTGAAGTAACGAAGCAGAACATTAAATCTTTTAAATCCTAAGAGTGCCGGCAATCTACTGAGCATTTCACAGTGCTGTTGTCAGTGAAGAATGCATGTGTATTCTCTACACTGTAATCCCTGGAGTGTGAAATTAGATCTGCTTCCAGTTTCTTTTTCTTTTTTTTTTCTTTAATTCTTTTTCATATCGAATATAATATGTAGCTTATCCACCCTGGTTCTGGGCATATCAAGCAACAGATTACCCTTTTAGTAAGCAGATTTCCACTGTGTGTTTTTTGTTGTTTCTTTTTTAAATAGCAATACAGCTTAATAGCATAATTTAAATAGAATGAATGGTAGTATGAAGAATTCAAGGCTTTTTACCTTTATTTTTACATCTGTGAATATTCAAAAGGACCTCTAATCTCAATCCTATAGATCCATACTTACTAAAAAAAGAAAGACAAAAAACCACATAATTGCTTTAGTAGCATAGACCCTCCTGTGAAACTTGGTGAAACTTGGACTTGAGTGCTTTCAAAACACTAGTTTATTATACATAGAGATGATTTTATATCAATTTCAAGTTTCAGTAGCACAGCAGCGGTGTCTTAAATAGCTGTGTTTTGCTTGCTTATTTTTTCCCTTTGGTTTCCTTGGGTTTCTGTTGATGGTTAAGTTGCAGATTTCTCCCGCCCTCCTGTTTGAACAAGTTAGTAAACCTTTTGATATCTGTGTCTTCAGCTGTGAAATGAGACTAATGCTTACCTGGCACATCATGGCGTAATATGAAACTGGTTAATGTTTGTGCTCTGAAGCAGTTAAATAATAGTGCTTGGGATTTAGAAAGGGGCCAGGAGGAGCGTGGAAAACTAGTGACTGACTTACCAGCAGCTGGTACAGATGCGGCTATCTGTGGGTAAAAATACACAGACAAGAACAGGGAGACATGAGTCGGACTGAATTGGATTAGCTGGAATAAAGAGATCCAGCTGTGCCGATAGCCAAAATGACTGATGATATTTTGGGAACATTCTAGCATTATGCAGTATTTACTGTGAGATGCTGAAAGCCCCAGTGTTGTGGTGGATGGAGTAGGTTCAGCTTCCCGAATGGAAAGCTGAAGTGCTTGGAGAAGTTCATCAGAAGAAGCAACAGGCAGATTTGTAAGGGTTTGCTGAGTTATCAAGTTGGTTGTAGTTTATCTGATGAGAGTTAGTGGAGGCGCAGGGAGAAGTAGGTGGGGGTGAGGCACATGTGAAAGGCAGAGCCCAGGTGGATCAGGAGGAGGCTGAAGCAGAACGGACCAACTAATTTTGGTTCTACGTATATTCAATTTCTTGTTTGGAAATAGCACGGGCATATTTCTAGTCTGTGAATGCTATAGGCAGATTTAGATTGGGGATTTTAAATTTTGGCATCTGTCTTCCTAAACAGATCGAAGTGTGTGCTTTTAAGTTTGTAAAAGAGTAAGTTGTCTTTACTATTCAGAATAACTTTCTTTTTCATCTGAAAGTAAACTCAATAAACTGTTAAAAAGTGCACAATGCACAAGGTTTGCTGCTGTAAGGAAACATGAGTATTCTTTGCTTTAAAAGAATATCTTTATTCACTGTTTTATCTTTAAGAAAAATGTAGGAATGCAGTGAAGCTGTGAGAAAGGCACTTTGATGTAATCAATGCTGGAAGCACAGGCGAGAATATGAAAAACTGCAGCTTCCTTCCAGTCATAAGCTCACAGATCCTGCAAACTAAGACTAGCAAAGAAACATTGATTGTTTTCCTTTAAAGCTGATCTGTAAAAATATTTTCAGTATCTTTTAAAATAAAATGCTTTGGGCAAAGACCAGGTACCCTTGTTTAAGAACCACCTAAACTTCTCTTGTATTTGCAGGCTTCTGGGATCTTGTAAAGTTAATTTTGTGATTATTTGTAGGATAGAAAAAGCACTTGCTGAATCCATACACTTTTCCTTGCTGTGGCCTCACGTGCTTTTGGTGAGGAATGCACACGTCTGGAATGTTGAAATTTCTTTCAAGCAGCACTCTGGGCTTTCACTTCCATTATCTTTAATCTGGATGAATGCGTCTAAACAACTGCTCTGACATGGCAGTCATCCCTCCAGTGTTTACACAGTGCTAACAAATAGAGGAAAGCTCATGGAAAAAATCCATTAGTTCAGGTTTATTTGGTGTACAGGTGTCTGTGTGGTTTCAGGATGCTGCTGCATACCTTGCTTATGGAGATTTCTATGTTTGATATAATAATTGTGAGGTTTTTTATTTCTCATATGTGAATCTCATTGCTGTTAACTGTTGAGATTTTTGGCTTCCAGATGCAGTTAACAAACATTAAAAAAAACTTCATTAAAAATTATCTTAAAAATGTTGTGAGCGATAGAGCAGGACCAGAACAGAGAGGAGCTGCGTTCCTAGCCCTCTGCTTGCAGGGAGGGCTGTAGGTGCAGTGCTCACCCAGCCTCCTGGGGAGACTTGCAGCCTTCATCCACCTGCAAGCTTTTCCTTGAACGGCTTTTCCGTGTACCTGTGTGTGTGTCAGTGTAGTTCTTGGCTGTATTTTATACCGTTAAGACTTTGGGGTGAAATCAGCAGGGTGCTGTAGCTGAGGGTCATGGTCAGAAGTGGTTGTGGTCGTGGCCAAAGCGTGCTGCGATGGTGTGTGTTCGTTTGCTCGCTTGTTACCTCGAAGACGTGAGCCTAGAAAGAGCTTGTGTAGGCCTTTGTGCTAGGCATAGCTTGCACTGGTGGTATCACTTGCTTTAGAATTGAAAGAACAAATGCAATGGATCCTCTGATTAATGAGCGCTGCGAAAATATTTCTAGTGGAATTCTGTCTGTCTGGAGACGATTTTTTTTTTAATAGAGGAAGAAGCAAAGGTCAGCCTTGGTGCAAGAAACTCTGTACATCCAGTGCGCTTCATCTATACAGTTTCATTTTAAATGTTCACCTGAAAGCCTTTGAGAAACTTTTCTTCCTGCATTTTGAGGTGTTTCATGAATTTCCTGATGAATTCTGCAATAAACTTGTTTCATTGCATGAATCTTCCTGATCTTATTACATTACCATTTTAACTGGAAAATGAGTGGAAAGCTGGCTGTTATAACCAGGGGCAAAAACAGATACGAAAGAAGTAAGAATCCTCAGAGGGACTCGGTCCGTTTCTGGAGTGGCTTTTGCTTTGTGCTTTAGCAACACATTTAAATTATTCATATCAAAATTTTTAATATGAGTAAGACCTATTTGGTGCCCATTCAGTCATGTTCTTTTTAAGAACAAGGTCTTGTCAAAAACTGTTAACAATTTTGAGACTGTGTTTTTATTACATTATTTTAAGTTGTCTTTGAATTTTTTGAATGCTTTTAAACAAGAATTGCACTTAAATGTAGCGTCATAGCTTCTTAGTATTACAAACTTGGGAATGCCTCCCAGTGATCATGGTTGTTTTATAAATACTTGTCTTGCCTCTTCTAAATTAATGAGAGTTTTGCCACAAGCTGCAATGGAAGGAGGCCGTATCTCTCTAATTATTTGAGCTTTGCTTCACTGAAGTACGGTAGTAAATGTAAAATTCAAGCACAGGCACAGAGTCAGAAAAGCAGACGTGAAATTCTGGCCCCCCAGAAGTTACCAGACTTCTCTTGTGGGTTTCCTCACAGTTTTTAATAACCTGCTTGATTGACTTACCTGTTGTTCTTCAGTTTTCTCTGTTTGTAATGCAGAGGAAATGATAGCATAAATCATAGAGTGGTCACGGGGTTCATGGGCTTATTAATAACCTGCAAAGCAGTGTTAGATTGTTTTGTCTGAAGGGTGATGTGGGTATGCAGGAAATGTATTGTGCCCAACATAATAAGCTGGTCTCTTCCTTAAATATTATTCACCAGTGGAAATATAGCAGGAAGAAGACTGCTTTGTTAAGAGAAGGCATTTTTAAACAACTACCAATTAACTGCTAAGATTTTTGTAACCAGATGGCTACTTCAGACAACGGTATCTCCTTCCTCGATGAACCACATTGTGGGAGGGGAAAAAAGGATGGGGGGGGAAACAGGAGGGGTGTGAGGGAGCATAGGGAAGAAAATTACATACTGCAGGAAATTAAAGCATCATCGTTCTCCCTTCATAGCATATATGTCTTCCATTATATGTATACTTTGAGTGCTCATACTCAGTGTATGTATAGCAGATACTCTGTGTACATCTTGGAGAAGACACTGCGTTTTCCCTCGTTATTGATGAAATGATGACGGGCTGCAGATTTTGCTGTATCCGCTCTGCTTTGGTAACAAATGAAGAACAGAGGCTGAGCAGCAGTGAGGTAGGTCAGCTAGATGGGTCCTAGCGCAGGACCTTCTCCAGCCAGGGGCAAGTTCTTGGCTTAAAGGTTAGTTATTGGAGTTTGGGTGAAGCAACCTTTGACCTTCAGCAGAGCCTGGGTCTTTCCCGTGTGTCGGAAGTGGGAATGGTGTCTTGCACAGCCTTGCTCAGAGGCTGTAAGAGGAGACCTGGCTAACTGCTTTTGCTGCAAGGGCTATGAATTAATGTGATGGGTATGAGATTCCCATGAAAACCTTGCATGTCTTTGGTTATGCGCTGTGGCTGCAACGCGGAGCGGTGCTGTGGGGAGGCCTGCAAATTCTGCTGAGCTGAAATGCCTGAGCGCTAGCTCTGTATGCTGCAAACTGCCCTTTCTCTAAGGCTGTCGGTTCACAGCAGCCTAACGTAACCTCTGTACGGACTCTACCCTTGCCATGGTCCCATGTTCCCGACTGTGCTGAGCCACTTCGGTAATCGAGGAGAACCCAAAGCCATGGGGCAGCACAACCGCAGAACCTGCTGATTTTCTCTTGGGTAGGTGGCTCAGCACGGGGTGGCTGGGACGATGGCAGACAGCAATTACATTGGCCTGGCTGCGCGGAATTGCGGCCTTGGGGCTCGTCTCTGCGTCGCTGCTTAATTCAAGCGTTGCTCTAACCAGCCCCGGCCGTGTCTCTGGCTCGTGGCGCCTGCGGCCGGAGCTCGGGAGCCTGCGGGGCCGGGCGGGGGGCTAAAACCCTCAGGTGTGTGAAGAGCAAAAACGCGGTGGCGGCGCCAGCTTGCGCCGTTGCGGCACCTGTGTGCGTTGGCACGGGTGGGCGTGCGATTGCACGGCGAGCTGGATGGCACTGATCGGGCTGAACGCCGGCCCGTACGGGTCTGGTTTGTGCGTCCTTGATGTTGCTGGGTTATTTCTCAGCTGGAAGAGTCTCCCGGTGCCGTTGGCTGCCTGGGCTGCGCCGGCCGCGGCTCCGGCGCTTTGCAGAGCATTAGGCCAGAGCAGCTGTGGGTGGTGGCTGTTCAAGTCGGTTTAAGCACTGCTGCTGCCAAATGTCGAATCACAGCTTAAATATAGTTCATGCTACTCCAATATTTAGTTTAATTTATTTTGGCTTCCCTAGAGAAAGTCATTTGTTATGAAAACTTGAATGTAATAATGTTGCTTGACTAATTCCTCCCTCGTTAATCACATGATGCGCAACAGGGAACAGATGAACTGTTTAAACTGGGTGAATCCTCGTTGGGGGGGGGGGGGGGGGGGGGGGGGGGGGGGGGGGGGGGGGGGCGGGGGGG
>JAYECN010116422.1:4748-27436 GCA_035222435.1 Microcambeva ribeirae
CACACCAAATCAAATTAAATCACCGTACTTCCTTCTCTGTCCTTCACTGGTTGCTGTGTAGATACAACATAAAGACTGCAGATATTGGCTCTTGTGTACAGGACACGAAAAGATGGCAAACTAAGAATCAAATCACATCAAATCAAATAAAGAATAAATTAAAGATACTGGCCAGTTTTTGCCAGGAGGACATATAGAATTAATATCTGGAATGTTCAAGTGTTAGGTAGTACTGTAGATAGTAGAAAAGAAGTTTCTCTTTCAACTTCAGTAAGGTACACTTCTTAAAGGTGCCAGTGCACATTTATCTCCTATTTTGAGTTTTCTATTTCTCTAATGAACAAAGCTGAAGCAGTAGAGGGTCCAGAAGGGAACGTCTAAATGGAATGATTAAATTATTTCAGAAGCCTTTTTCATAAGAAAAAAAAAAAAAAAAAAAAACTGTATGAAAAACATACATTTGGGCCCAAAGCATAGAAAATGTGATTTATAGGCTAAGGAATTATTTATAGTAGCTGCAGAAGACTGGACTGAGGAAATATAAAAATTCAATATCTGAAAAAAAAAAAAGCAAAATTTGCTGCGATATGTAGCAAGAAATTGTCTATGTAGGAATCTTGAATTTTAAATAAAAACTTAATTAAATCTACCTCGTATAAATCTAACTAGATCTACCAGTAAAAACAATTGTATTTTGTTTGCTTGTTTTGTTTTTTGAAATTATTTTCTCTCTGAACAGTGACTCCTTGTGAGGAAATTATATGATACCTTACACAGATGGAAAGTCTGCATTTTATAATTAAATTGATTTTTTTCTGTACTTTGTACAAAACCCATAGGCAATTTTTGTGACTTTCATGGACCATGACTTTCAAGTCATGGAAAACAAATCACGCCTGTCCTCTTCTGCATCTTGTATAGCTCTAGGTAGTTATACATACACAAATTTTTTTTGTTCTTCATTACATATGGTTGAATAGGACCTCCCTTGGCGTATGTTGTAGCTTTTAGAAGTAGCAGAAGGTTAATCCCTGTGGTTCACTGTGGGACACATGAACAAGGCTTCCTACCCTGGGGACTATTATTATGGTATTGCACTGGAATGGTAGGAAGAGTGTGAAGTCTCCTCAGTCATCCTTTCACTCAATAGTATTTTGAGAAGTAGTAACTGGGTAGTGAGAAAAAAAAAAAAAAAAAAAAAATCTTGTGATCCTGCTGTCCTGTGGAAAGATGACTGCAGTCAAAAGGGCTGTGAGACTGTCAAATTTCATAAAGCCTAAATTTACTTGACAAACTTTTAAAGACGAACAGTATTGAATGCTCAACAGGCAACTTCCAATTAGACAAATCAACTTAGCTCTTAAATAGTTAGTAATAATATGTTATGACAGTTATTTGCAGGTGATACTGACCTGAAATTAAAGTACTGTTGAGACAGAGCAATCTAACAAAACAGAAATCACCAGTGCAATTAGCCATGAAACAGCAGGGTTGGACTGTTGTAACTAGATCTCTAGTTACACTGCAGCCTGTTCAATCCATGTCCCTAAGGACATCAAGGAGAATATTTAACCCCAGTGTTTAGGAAAATGGCAGCCTGCACTGCTGGACCCTGCCCGAGTGACCTGCAAGGGATTGTGTGCCATCCTCAGCAAAACCTGTGTGCAAACGTGGCCACCGGCAGAGCAGTGTATATGACTCACCTCTCAGATAGTCACTGGACATCACAGAATTGAAAGCCAGAGCTGAGCTTGAAGCCAACAGCAAAAAACATGAATGTAAAAGAGATGTATTCTGTTTTTTCTTCTGATAAATCTAGGGAATATATCCAAAGAAAGGATTCTTACCCAGCAAAGCCAAAGTTAAAGCTAGTAATTTTTACATCAGATTGAACATTTTTTTAGGGTAATAAGTGCTGAAGCTGCAGGGCTACTAAGAATATGACAAATGCACACTGCTGTTTTCGGTAACTTTTTATTAATAATACCTATTGCACTGTCCTCACACTGCAGTATTTCTTACTGCCATCAGAACAAAGTCTCCTCAAAATAACAAACAGAAAACTTCAGCTCATTCATTGGGAAAGCATGTATCAGGAGGATCTTTGCTCAACTATGTAGACTCTCATTTAGGGTATATGCAGACAGCCCTGCCCTATATATTTAACACCTCAAGATATATGCTTTTTATTGCTACTAATGTTTATGCCAAGCATCCTTAATACCCAGAAGACTTTAATAAAGGACAATATTAACTTGCCAATGGCATAGCTCTAAATTGATTCTAACTTGAATTGTCTTGCAGGAATTCTGCTCGTTTGAATAAAATCTGAATTTGTTTTGCTTGCATAGATATATAGCTTGAAGAAAAGCTGCTGCATTACATAATATCACATGGCCTAACTACTTCATGTAATTATATTAAAGACCACTGGAAGCAATGAGAACACTTCCAATATAAACATGAGAACAAATGAGAAGCAGCAAGTTGAGCAGAGTTCCAGTCTGTACCGAAGGCTTTCAATTCCTGACCAACATTAGAAAAGGCTTCATTCAAAGAGAACTTTGATTACAGCATTTTTTCTTACTGAGGAAGAATTTATATTCTCAAAAAGATGGTAGAGGTTTTCGGATACTCGTACAGCTCTAGCAACAGAGATGTCTGGAATTTGATGTACAAAGATGCCACTGATTATCTGGGGTTGTCTTCAAACTTAGCAAGAGAGCTAGTAGAAACATAGTAAATAATACTCAAACATTCCACAGTTGAATTTGGGGAAAGAAGAAATGAAGTAGAAATGGCAAGTTAATTAATTTTTGTTCTTTTCTTATTGATAGTCTTTTATGACCATCCATACTCTCACTAAAGCTGTTTTTTTCAATATAACAGTCTCTATGATAGCAATATAGTTGAAAATTAATATCTTATAAATATTTTTGAATATCATTTTATTCTTTTAAAAGGTTTATCAGTCTTTCTCTTCTGTTTTGCAGCAGTGATTTTCACACACCAATTATGCATGTGTGAACATGTTCATGGGTACTGAATTTACACACCCACTAATAAATATGCTGTCTTTATGTTCATATATTCTTATTTTATAAAATATAAATATCACTGTTGAATTAATTTTGTTGGACTAAGTGAGCATTTTTTGAGTGATTTGTATTCTGACATTTTTTCTTCAATATGTCCTCTAAGCAGTTAACAAATTGGGAATTTAGCACAATATTTAACAGCAAATGTTAACTCTGGGTAGAATATCCTAAGAAACCAATTAAGTTCAAACCAGAACTGTTTAAAAGTTGACCTAACATTGTTTTCATGTAATTTCAATTGCACAGCATGCTGCTCACACTCAGGGAACGGTTCCTCACTACTGTCAATTAAATGAAAACTTGAAATCTCATTCCCCAATTACTGGTATTTACACTCCAGCAGAATATTACTGATTCACTTCAAAATTTCCTTTTTAATTGCTAAGGAACACTGATCACAGGAGAGAATTTGTAGAAGAGAAAGAGCTGCAAATGTTTCAGCAGAGCTTTCATTCAAGAATTAGAATAAATCAAGTTGTTTACTTGACAAACCAAGAGAACAGAAGTTGTTCTTCTTTTAAGTCTCAGTACTTAGATCTTCTTCTATAGGAAAAAAAGCTATAATCATTTATGGCGGCACAGATGAGATCACTTGAAAGTGTTATTTTGCCAGACCTGCACATAAATAGAAGAATTCAGCTGACTCCCCCACAGCTCTGAGCCAATGTGTAGCAGATTGTCTAATACTTGTTAAAATGCTTGTAGAGGAAATGTCAGTGGGCATAAATTTTTATTTCTTCTCTTTGCTTTTGCTTTACACCAGCAGAAGATCTGACTAGTCCATCGTCATAATTATACTGTTTCTACTCTTTTCTATCATTTCTTATAATTTATTCCTTTTAGTATTAGCATTTATTCCTGTTAATCTTTTATGGTTTATTAAAAAATTCAACATGAAATAAAGTAGTAAGTAACAAATACTAAAATAAGGTATGCAAAAACAGTAAGAAATTTCTTAAGTCTGTTTTTATTCTTGTTTGCTTAAATTACTTTATCAGAGCTAATTTAGGGCTTTGGCCTTCCATATATCTCCGTATCATGTCCTACTGAAGTGTCTGATTATTCTGTCAGGATCCCTGTATTAAAGAGTACATGTAACTTTCTAAATTAGAGATCTAGATAATGTTATTTTAAACATTTACATGATGACATCTTATAGCTATATATATATATATTTTTTATCTAGAAAAAAAAATGATAAAGCAATTATGCCAACAAAGTATGGCCCAGAGGGAACTGTATTATGAGAGAACATGGTGCCTCAGAGGCCAGCTGTTTGCTGTGAGTCCTTGCTGACATCAAATATTGGCCTATTTCAAGTATACAGACAACACACACTGCCTTAACTCCTACTTCTTTGACTATGCTGAAGGAGAAATGCTGGTAATATGCTAAGTGCTATAGTATGCTAAATAGCAATGTCTGATAGCATAAAAAAAGGGTTTCCCTCATTTTCTGTGCATACATGAGGTCCAAGTCACCTTGCCATTTTATTTTTGTATACTACTCCACCCAAAGCAGGGCTATTGCAAAGCAGGCATTGCAGCAACCTGGATCGAGTGGAGCTGGTGGCAGAAACACAAGATACAACTTCTCCTCATATACAGGACACATCTTGATCAATAAAAAATGATAAAAAAGCACCTTCAGGGATTAGCATTTCCATTCATAAGCACCTTCTCTAGACAATCAAAATAAACTATATCATGGGTGCCTTGTTCCAGAGATCTGCTGGGGCTGTGTATGAAATGAGCCAGTTCTTAAGCTAGGCTGAAGATAAAATGAAGAGTGTTCATTATTGCTCTAGTTTCTCTTGGCTTATTTCAGTGAAAAATTCCATTTTAAACAGTTAAATGATTACAAGCTTTGAAATTAAATTTCAGGATGAATAATTAAGCAGCGCTCTCCAGTGCCTGTGAGAAATCACATTCCCTGCTCTAGAAATACTTAGAGTAATAGATACGGGAGTAGGTTGGTAAGACACTTCTCATTAAATTTAGTCTGTGTAGAATGACTTCCCATATATTAGAGTCAACAGTACATTGAAGTCAGCTGCAAGTTTTAGATAAATTATTTGGAAATTAACAAATTAAAAGAATAAAAGTCCTCTAAAATATAATTTTAAAATAAAATAAAAGATTTCTATGGTAAGTAGCTAAAAATGTGATCATTTCAATCTGAAATGTATCTTTAAATGAGCTATGCAAATTGGATGTAGGGTGTTGTTTTTTTTCTGTCAGGACAAAAAGAAAGCATTGGAAAGAATTGTTTAAATGTTTAATTTATAGGAAAAAAAATGCTCCATCTTGAAGAGAATCTTTTTTCTCTTTCAGTGAAAATCAAATCATTTGCTATGTAAATATAAATAAAAGCAGAAGAAAAGCGTAAATCAAGAGCTACCTTTCCATCTAGTCCTCTTAATATCACCCCTTTCACCTGCCATATAAAATAGTCTATCTAAAATTCCTCTTCAAGAAATTCAGAGCAGGGAGTGTGGTATTTCCTGGAATGGGTTTCCTTGCTTTATGGATGCAGGTCCCTTCATTTGTGTTGACTCCTCTTGTGGTAAATATTTCCAAAGTCAAGAGGTACCTTTGCTTTTGAAGGCATGGGGCTCATATTCTAATCCAAATTCCAAACAAATGATTTGCTGAAAAGAGCTTTATCTTGTTTTAAATTAAGATCATTAATATACAGTTAAAAAAAATTACTGAACACCATAGGTACTTCTGCAAGTCATCTAAGTAGATAAATGAGTGATCTCAGGAGAATTTTAGCATAGTCCTAGAAAAGGAATTTTATCCAAGTAGTTTTAAATTTAATTTTCAAGAAGAGTCTAGAAAGCAAGAAAAATAAGCAGAACTGAAAAATGATTATTTAAAAATATTTATTAATTGATATTTAATATCAGGAATTTGTTTTTCTCATGTGCATGAGTAATTTATTTCAGCTTTGAAAAGCAGGCCGGGCAAAATATAACATTTGGCAAAGCATAGGTTCTCACATAATGCAGCTATGTAAGATATAAATAAACTTTTCTTCCATAGCAAGCAGTTTGCTTTTCACACATCAACCTAATTTGCCATATCCTTCCTTTAAATCACACAGATAACTTTTCCAAAAATCTCAGTAGCTGAGAATCTGTCTTCTATCACAGTGACCAGACACAGCCCAAACAACAACAACATGACAACCAAACATGGATTAAAGTCTTTGAGGAACCACCTGGCTACAGTTTTAATACTGAACCTCGTGATCTTTCAGAAGGGATTTACAGAGCCCGTTTACAGTGGGAGTCCTTTAAGTTGAACAAATGTAAGTGAGAGCAGATTTTGAGATCTCCCTTAGAGGCTAAGTAGTTACATGATACGATAATAATTATTCATGTATGAGCCAGGCCTATAATTACTTGTGCTATAGAATAGCTAATACAAGACCTCATAAAATGCCTGAGAGACTTCATCATTCAAACCACATTTCTTTAAGGTAATTTTCATCACAGGAATTCCTTTAGCTGCAGTAATTTTGCCACATGTGTAACACAGAATGTCAGACTGGTGCCTTCTCTTCTGACCTTAAAATCTATAAGCACCATGAAACACTCCAGGCTATCAGGTAACAGATGCTCAGGAGGGTGTCTGCGGTTGCAGTTATTCTGCACTGTTTCTCAGAGCATGATAATGTATTTCTGACGCCACTGGGTCAACTTGTGATCTCAGTAAAATTTATTTAGTAATGCAACATGTAATTCTTTCTGTGAGTCACTGTGGAATTAGCATTAGTTAAGAGAAACTGTCACTGGCTTTACATGGTAGAATTGTGGACCGCTGAAATTCAACAGAAGAAATAATCTTTAGGGCATGAGGCTAGCTTACTTCTCGAATAACTCATGTATTGTCTTCAGAGTTTTCATTAAGTACAGCTGCCTTACTGACCTTATTTTTAAGAAAAAAAAAAAAAAAAAGTTTTCAAAAAATAAACAAACAAGCAAGCAAACTAACAATCCAACAAACAAAAAAAAACACCAAAAAAAAAAAAGCCCTAAATTGCTCTTGGCTTTCTATACTACTACTCTTTGTAAATGCCATTGCTATGCTCAATAAACATTTTCAATGAACATTGGAAATTGACTTTTTTTTTTTTTTCCTCACAAATTTCCATTGTTACTAGTTTCCAAATAACATCAGCCCAGGTGGAAATTAAACGTGAATGCTCCTGACCCAGAGATTACAGAGTTCAGTAATTTTAATAGGTCTTGGATTGCACTGAGATCTGAGCAGCAGCAGGATCTCATTATATAGCCCAGATTTTCAAAAGCTCACCTGACATTAAAATATAAAAAAGCAGCCACATTTGCAAAGAAGTTAGCACCTTATTTACTGAGCTGTTTAATTAAGCAGACTGTAAATGGCATATTGAGAGTCTCTCAGCACAGAATACATTTTAAAACTGGCCCTTAAATTCTGTTAGTGCATTTCATTGTGCGCTTATCGGAATGAATGCTCTGTGCTCCTTTCAAGAACTACATTTGTTCTCACATTTACTTCAAAACCAACAAATATTTTTTAGTCACTTTTAGTCCCTGCAAAGAAAACTGGAGAGTACTTTGCATTCTGATATACGATTTTAGTATCTGAGGTTTATATTCTGGTAGTGTATTTCCAGTTTCGGTAGTCCAGTATTGGATCTTTCTTTATTTACATATGCAGTTTAGCACTGATATACAGATAACGCTGTTATGGAGATAATGACTCTCACAGTCGTTATTTAGATAGTGTCATTAGGTGCACTTTATTTTGCTGCATCACTTTGTACAAAGTATTCACCTGCATGAATGTAAGGAATGCACATGAGCTCCAAAAATTCAGTCATGGCATTTTTTGCTTTGTTTAAGTGGAATTTTTGACTAGGCCTCATTCCCTGGCCTGAGAACAAGATCGTGTTCCAGAAATAAGCTAAATTGTTTAATTCAGGTAGGATGGAAACCCATTTATGGAACTGGAAAGCTTGATGGTTTCATGCTGGCAGTCTGCTGGAGCTGGAAGAATGTATTTTTGTATAATGCCTTCGATAGGATTAAACACTGAAAATGTGTGAACTGATGCCAAATTATTTAACAGCTTGAAAACATACAGCGGAATATCACTTCCCAAGAAAATGGGTTATATCCTATTGCAAAATGTCAACAATTCCCAATGAGTTAGGACTTAGCCCCTTGGGGAGAAGAGTGACTGATATAGAATCTTTATATCCTAGAAAACTTAAATGAAGTTTACTCTCATGCTTCAGTGCAGACCTGATGATGAGCAACAATGCAAACAGACAAAACAGAGCAAAAACTCTGGAGACTACCAACAGTGTAAGGTACAGCTGAAGCCAAAGTGGCTTCCAGGGCCAGTGTGGCCGTAGCTTATGCAGCCAAAAATACACAAGAGATGTGACAAGTCTCACACTTAGCCATGTTTTGTTTATCAACCTGATGAGTCACACCTGCTCAACTAAAACTTCAATTTCAGACTCCAAAACAAAGTTCGAACTCATACATACAGATTCATAGCTGAACTCCTTTAATGCCTCTGCTATGGAACCCTGGAACTAATTAAGGTACCAGTTTAGAAAAAAATGAAAAAGTTTGTTTTTCTATTAAGGCTTTGCAGACATAGACAGATGTTCACACATCAAAAGTAATTTCAATGATGGTTTATGTTTGCTGCCAAAGCTAAATTCCATTACAGTTAAATTTTTATGCATTGAGATTTTCTCCATTCATGATTATCTTCCTGTAGCATTTTTTATTTACTTTGCATCAGCAAAAAACTCTGCACAGAGTTTGCATACGTAATAAATAGAAAATCTGGTATTACTGGCATTAAGTTTATTTTCTGGCTTCATAAAAATAATGACAATTTCTCTCTCTTAGAAATGTATTGCATTTCTACTTTGCATAAAGGAAAAAAAAAAACAAAAAGCAAGGATGCTATCAAAATATAATTTACTTAACTTTCCATCCCTATAGAAATAGATTAATACAGAGTAATACAGATTAATACAGAGTAGTACATTCCCAGGACCAGCTTAATATTTACAAAAAAGATTTTTTTTTAAGAATGAATGAATTAATATTCATTATTTTCAGTACACTCTGAAACTTAACTTCACTATGAAACTTAACCACTTCAGTTGCAGATTTGCAAAACTTCGGTTTCACTAAGACATTAGGCTGAGATTTTTAACAGAAAATGGAAATCCATTCCAAAGGCTGCTTTGAAAAGTAACAACCAACTAGGGCATCCATTCAACATATTTCAATAGAAGCATGTACTTACAAAATAATTATATAGCTTACTCATGGACTTATTGTCTATGTCTTGAGTCTTAGAAGACAGAGATGCTCATTGCTGCCATGTGCTTCCAAAATAAAAATCAGGTACCATGTTTATTTATTGTTATATATTAACGTAGATATTATGTGTATATTAATGCATAGGGCTATAGCTTAAAGAGGGCCGGTCTCTCTGTGCATGTGGTGGATCATCCTGTGCTTTCCCATGTGCTATGCCCAGGTGTCTGCATACAGTCAGCCCTTTCTAAGATTTCTCAGAGACAGAAGCAGCTCATCTATATATAAATACAGAGAGAGATTCATTGGCAGAAATGCACAGAATTCCTCTTGCAATATTTGAAGACCATCTGTACCTTTGCACAACAATCACTGTAGACTAATATTTGCGACAATTTTCAGAAAAGTAGTCTTGACAGGCTAAGAGAACAGCTAAAAAACATACTCCAAATGATGCAAGTGTTATCTATAACCTTGACTGATCGCCATAACAAATCCAGTAATCATGATCTCTCAATAAAGGAAGTGCTTTAGTACTTGTACAACAGCAATTTCCTGGACACAATAATCAACAAGAACAATAATCTAGAAATATATAAACCACTTCAGGTGCTGCCACAGAAACAGCAATCATCTCAAGCACACTAAATAACCAGTCACTAAACTAGTCATGGTTGGCTCATCTGAGCCAGAGGCTCAGATATCATGCAGTGGCTCTGAAGAGAATACTCTTGAATTTCACAAGAAGTATACATTCCCCAAGCAATGACATTCCACCAGGGAAACATTAATCTCTCATCAAGGAATTGATATGAAAGCTGAGAAAGCAGAAAATCTTCCTTGCCAACCCAAGCTATGATATACCAATAAGCAATGGTATATATAAAAAAAGATTCAAGAATTACTACTATATTCAAAATGGATCCCAAATGAGCTAACCCTGTAACCCCTCTTTGAGCCTTAAGACAACATTCCAAACTCTCAAATTTCTCAAACAGAATGATATATCCTTAAGCCAGTAAATCAAAAGGCAGCTGTCAAAGCAGCAAATTCTTATTTTGCAAACAGCAAATTCTCTCCACACAAAATCATTGACATTATGGATCCTACACACACATCCCAGAAATGGATTTTTTTTCTTCTTGCATCAAATACTCTCATGGAAACTGTCCAAGTCAAACAACCCTGAAGCAACAAAATGACTTCTCACAAATACTGAGTTACCAAAAAGAAACTCCCCCATTTTCAAAAAAGTAACCAAGCCGCCTCCAGTCTCTCAGTGCTGATCCTCAAGAGAAACCCACAGAATACAGAATTGTGTCTTCTAAAGGCTGACTTTGCAATTGAATCTCGATAAATTGTGGAAAACCCTCTTCTAAGGTCCTTTACAGTTTTTCCCACTCCTCATTCCATGTGTGACTAACCTTTCCCTGTTCTGGAAATGTTATCTGGTTTTGTCCTCTTTTCAGAGTCTCATAACCCGCCATCCCTCCTTCTCTAATTTTATAATGCAGCTGATCTTCAATAATAAAGTTTGATAGTTGCTTTGTCAGATCTGACAAACTTTTGTCCTCTCTTTCTCCACTAAAAATATTATCTCCAATGGAAGATATTGTCCCCTTATCTCCCTAATACTTTTACCTCTGCTTCATACAACTAAAAAGAATACTTGTTCCTCCCTGCTTGCAACATACCTCTTCTACTTTGGTGTACTTTCCCTCTTCAGAGGCACTTCAAAAGGACTCTATGGAGTCATGATTTTAAAGCTTTCTAGCTAAGTCTTTAGAAGAGGTAGCAGGCAGTATCTATCTGCACCTTAAAGTATAATCAACAAATCCATTAATGACTGATTGGATTTCTTTTAGCCCAGACCAATGACACCTGATTAACTTTACAACCCATATTTCACTAAAAAAGAAGCATGAGTTACTTGAATGTCTAGCAAAAATTAACTGCCACAAAGCTTCAGAGTTCTAATCCTTCTGGGCAGTCAGATTTATCCTCTAATTGGACACGAGATGGCAGAGCTTTCCAGTGGAATTTGTTCATCTTTTTGAAAGTTTTGGCTATGCCTCCTTTACGATTTCAGTGGTTCATCATCCACCACTGCAACAACTCGTGGGAATGTCTTCTACTGAATTAATCTGAAAGCAGGTTTTTTTGCTGCCACACCTGAGCATCTAAGTGAAAGCAAAATATATCATAAAATATTTCCTTATCCATTTATCCAGCTAGGCTTAATATCAGAGTTGCTTCCATCAACCCCACAAGCTAACATTTTAGTAAGATAAAATGCAGCAGGAAAAGCAAAAAAAGAAAAATTTTCCTGTCCAATGTTGTCATTTTGTAGAAAGTAACTCAATCCACCTTTTATATTTCATAATAAAAGTTCCTGCTTATGTTTTTCGGTTGCAATGATATACATGCCCTAGATGGGATCTAGGTTTTCAAGATTTTTCTCCTGATTTCATCAATGGCCTGCTAAAAGGGTTGAAAACCATTCTCAGTGTCCAGTTTCCTCATCTTCAAAGCATCACAATTTAAAACAATTGGAGCGAAGTAGAACATGGTGAGAATGAAGTACGGTATCAGCCAAAGTATGTGTGATAAAAGAGGCTGAATGATTTACAGTACGAATTTCACACACTGAGTGTAAAGTAGCACAAGAGGAACACACTGGCTCCAAGTCTTAAGCACTTAATACTTATTTTTGATTTCAGATGTATCATATTCTATCTTAATACATTTCAATATTTATTCTTTTCGATTCTGACAGACATTCTCCAAAAAGCCTAAGATGTCTTTGACTGTTTTGAAAATTTAACTTGAGACACTATCAGAAGTAAAGAGTTACAGATCATGTGTCAAGTACAGACTTTTTTCTGGCAGAAGATACAAAACCTATTACAGAAAGCAACATATATCGCATGGGCAAAATTCCAAGATCATGTTCATTAAATTCATCACTGAGACTTTTTATTACTCAGGATTTAATAAGATCAAAATAAAAATATTAATGAAATTTAATCAGTTTTTTCAAGCTAAAAGAAACACCGATTCCGTAAAAGAGAAAAATCTATTAACATATACAGGAAAGACAGAGAACATTTCTTTTTTCTTAAAACGCAGTTCTCCCTATGGAAATTTTAATATGTACAGCCTATTTTTACCAGGAAGTGTAAACGCTGTAAGGAACTAATTACATAGAAGAGAAAAAAATAAACCTTATATACCACACATACATTTTTAATACTAATCAATGGAAACACTTCACCACTTCTAAGAAGCTAAAAGATGACTCAGTCATCAATATTTATCTGGTGTTAGATCAGAAAAAGAAAGACTGTCATTTACTATGGCAACACAATTTAGATGAAAGAGTGAACCTTTTTTATTCTCTTGAGTGACCTGCATTTCCTTGCTCCATTTTAAGTTAGCTCGTCCTTATAGTTACTAGAAAAAAAAAACAAATAAACGAACAAAAAAAAAAACAAAACAACAACAATGAAAAAAACAATCTTACTTTATTTTGGCATGGTCCATGAGGACATCAGCAGATAATGACAAAGTAGAGAATGACAACATGAATGTGAAGATCTATTATATAATTCAGAAAAATTTTGTGACCTTAGTATTTTATTGGGAAACTGGAATGCTGTTTAGAGAAAAGTGTTTTACACAAAGAATTACAACATTAAGCACATTCTGAGGTAACGCTGCAGCAAATGCACCCCTGCCAAACTTCAGATCAGTGCTTGTATCATATAGGAAAAGGATTTTCTGGGACGAAAAAAGAAGCATTTCTATGGCTCTTTGGGTACATTTACATCCAGGCTAAAAAATAATAAAATTAAAGCCTCTTGAACACAGCTCTGTCATGAAACATACACAAAGAAGACACGCAGAGAATAGACAGAGAATTCTAATACATTACACAGAACAGTTAAGCATTGTTTTAGATATTAATTCATTAATTCCCATCATATGTCCACTAATTCTATATGAAGTGGGCACTTCATTTAAATTTATTTGAATTATTATATCTAGCTAGTTATTTAAATTATTTTAGCTATAACAAAAGAAAAAAAGTCTCATAAAATCTGTGTCAACAAATATAAAATACAAAAAAATGAAATACAACATTGCCATATGAAAAGACTTACTGGTCAGAATTTATATTCAGATTTCTTTGCTTAGAAGTAAATAAAAAAAAATGGAAAATGAAAGAAGTATTCCTAGATCTCTTAGTCTATAAAGGAAAAGTTTTGGTTAACAGAGAAATGAATGATTTTACTGGTGAGCTTGTTCACTCAAACAAGAACCTGAGCTTCGTTTCTCACAAAGTTCATTCTTAAGTGAATTCATTCATTTGTTCTTAAATGAAGACATGAGTGGACTATTAAGGCCATATTCTTTTTTCAAGATTTTGAAGAATGGATGACTTGTTTTTTTCCGCAATATCTGAAAGCCTGAGGTTGTGATAAATATTTGCATTTCCTAGAAAGAGAAAGAGAGAGAGAGATAGAAAGAGAAAAGCCAGTTCAGCAGTGGCCTTTGTTAACCTCTCTGATGACCTTTCTACTTAATTTATGCCTGTCAAAAATTTTGTATTTCACATTCTTCCTTAGTCTTCATTTTTCCTGACCACAAAGTCTCTCTTACAATATTACTGGAATCCTTATGTGCTTGGGATTTGGGCGTCAGATGCTGAATGAAGTCTTCTTATTGACCCTTGTAGTCTGCATGGATCGTCATTTCTGCTAAGTTCTGTAAATTATCAAGACTATATTATTTGTTCTCTAATGCAATATGCACTCAAAATCTGGCACTTCCATATGTACTGTTTCTGAATACAGAATTAAAACTTCCAATGGTGTAATTTACTCAAGAGTTTGGTCTCTGCTTCTATAATGTTATCACTTACTTCCCTTTCTAAACCCCCTTTTTTTTAGGAAGAAATATACCTGGATACTGCACAACTGATTTATAGATTTCTCAGAGGAAGAGCTGCTTGTTTTTTGGAGAAGTAGAGACACAGTAAATGTAGAAAATTTTGGCATATCTCTTTGAATGAAAAAAATAATAGCATGCAAAAATATATATAATGACAACAACCACATAAAGAAAACTGCTATGTGATATTACATACATTAAACTGCCATCAGAAATGACTTAAATCTAAGCCAAGAACAATTATGATAGTAGCACTATTGTTAGATTCCTTTGTTGTTAAGATAATCTGCATTGAGTTGACTATTGGAATTTCAGGAAAGAGCATAAACACCTAAAAATACCATTCACTTGTATAATTACTGCCCTCTAAATGAAGTTGTTTTGTTCTAATACAGTAGTGAAGTATAAAACATGGGCTACCAGGAGTATCTATGCGAGACTGAATATAAGTTGTATTGCAGTGTGATTGCACAGCTTCTGAATAGAGCTCCTTGTTTCTTTGAAAAGTAAATATAATGTAGAATGTTGATTACATTACAATTACAAAAAGAGGACCAGTGATAATCCTAGCGTTTGCCTTTTTGTATTAATTTCAAAGACTCCCTTCTCCCATTGGAAATTGCAAGATGCTTCAGTGTGCCTGGTAACAGGTTTTATGAGTAACAAACGCCTTGAGTGGTTTAAGAATTACTATCACGGCTACTGCTGGGTACATGCACACATATATACAACTTCTATATTAATTAGCAACGAAGATGACAAGGACAATCCTTTCAAATTTAGGAATATCCCAAGATGTGACTAGGAAGGCTTTATTCGCAGAATTCTTTACTCTCTATTTTTAGTTTCTCAGACTTTGATCACTTTGAAACCAGAAAACCAGAACATTAGAGAAAACAGGTAGGAAAACAGTTTTGCAGAATCCAGATGCAAATGGCATCTGAATCACTGTTTTTCACCACTTTTTACTATTTCCACTATTGTGGAACAATTCATATACCTAAATTACTGATGAAAAATAACCTGTTCATGTGCCTCTAAGAGACACGGTATAGGTAGGACTAAGAGGTGAGTTGTAGCCTACCTTCAAAACATAAGCATAATACTCTGCCTGAACAATGTGGACATCTTTTACTTACATGCAAACTTCTGAAGCACAATTTATGAGTTTATAGGAGTTACTTACACAACGGATAGAATAACATGAGACTAAGCCCCAATTCCCTCTCCACCCAAGAAGACACTTGAGGAATGTTTGCCCATGACTGAGGGCTGTCCAGTCAGCAGGGAAGTGTTAGTTTCCATTATTCTTTGGAATGGGCTGACCTTCAGCTGAGCTACACCCCCAAATATGCCCTTTTTTCAAGGTTTTACACCTTTTCCTGGCACTGTTTTTGCTTGAGTTCCTGGTTTCCTAATAATCACATTTCACATAATCACTCAATAATCACATTTGTCTTTGATTTCAGTTTTCTTCTCTTCCAGGGCTCTAGCTTAGGAATTCCCTTGCAGCTCAACATTTTCTTCTTCAGTAGTGCCGAGCCAAAATCACATAGCTGGGCTTCACCAAACTGGGCCTTGCCTCACAGACAGGTGAAAGCCTCAGCTGTCAGCTACACACATGAGCAGCCACAGTATGGTTAGCCCTTATGTTTGTTCTGGTGCTGGTGAGAGATAGCAGCTTTAAGGAACTCACGTGGCTGAAAATGAATAAGTCCAATATTGCATACACAGCTATGCATTTTTGTTAAGGAGATAAGAATTTTGGAGGCTATGGGCCTCTGCAGACTTGCCATGCATTAGGTGTAGAGAAGATTACACAATTACCCACTCAGATAATACAATCATTTTTAACCTGAAAAGAATAGAATGTGATAGAGCTCCTGTGAGAACTGTTAGCTTAGAGACACGTGTCTAAAAAAATCTCAACTATTGCAATGGTGAACAAGGTAGACTGAAGGTTAACAAGAAGTACAAAGCACAAAGCACATCTATAATCACACAACAATAATCACACAACATAGCACATCTACAATCACACAACAAGCACATCACAGAATGGTTGAGGTTGGAAGGGACTTCTAGAGACCCTGCTCAAGCAGGGGCACCTAGAGCATGTGGCTCGGGTTTTCATCCAGGTGGGTTTTGAAGATCTCCAAAGAAAGAGGCTCCACAACCTCTCTGGGCAGCCTCTTCCAGGGCTCTGTCACCCTCACAGTAAAGAAGTTCTTTCTCATATGCAGATGAAATTTCCTGTACTTTAATTTATACCCATTACCCCCTGTCCTGTCTCTGGCCACCACCGAGAAGAGTTTGGCCCCATCCTCTTTCTCAGGCATTTGTACATTTAGCCGTACAAATTTCATGTGCAAGCGATGGGTTATATGACACATTTATATTTTGTTCCTATATTACCACAATAGTTCTCTGGAAGACAGGAAAGTGTGTTGGTTGAATGAATCACTTCAAGGACAAAAAAATATGCTTAGGAAAATATATATCATTCTCTGATGACAGAAGTGCCTAGGAAAAAACCCTGGCATAAATGGAAGTTGCTTCATAGTCTTGTATCTAGAAAGCAACATTTGGATCACTATAATTTGTAAAGCAATAGCTGGTGTGAATGTGTGACAGCCTTTCTCATGCTATATACAATGCTATACAACATTAATAAAATGTATGCTCATTAATTTGCCCTGGAACACTGTAATTTGGGTACTGAAAAATTCTGAAACAAGAATTGGTATCATTAGAGAATACTTGTTTGATATACACTGCAGGTAGTGTTTGGTATGCTTTGTTTTAGTAACTTTGTAGTTACTAAACTCAACCAGAGTTTCTAGAAAATGGCTTTCTGAAGATAATGTCCTGCCTGCCATTGAGGAACTATTCTTTTACATATACAATGTGTCTGAGCAAAATCAGCCTATGCTTTGGGAATCAAATATTTAATCTTAAAGTAGACATATACAAGTAGTAAATCACATACATAAGTGTTAAACTGCTGTTAGGATGAGGCAGCTGCATAGAGTTCTATAGGAGAAAGATAACTCTACAGACCTACCTGACTCTATTATTAAAGGGGACCCATATGAAAAGCACGTATTTTAGAATAGCCAAATACTAAATAAGACATCCATAAGCAATGGGCATAATTCCTGTATGAGAGGAAGCAGCATTTAAGAAAGGAGTTGCTTCTGAAGAAGAAAAAGGAGTTTTGAAGTTACTAAAGTAACTTCAGTGCCTAATGCAACTGTTGGAGACACGCAGAAGAAACAGCCTCAAAGCTGTGCTGCATTAGTGGTCATTACTGGAAGACTGCTTTCAGTTAGAGCTGTCAGCACTTCAGAAAGGATATTAAGAAAATTAAAGAGGTTTTCAAGAGAGATACAAGGACTATTTGAAGAGTGGATAATTTGCTTATCGATTCCATTTTCTGTTATCTATCAACAAAGGAACAACAAGATGCAATTGCTAGAAGTTAAAGTCAAACAAATTCAAGGTAGAAACGGGAGCGTTTATCAATTAGTACAACTTCTTTGGGGACATGATTGTTCATCTGACACATGAAATCTTGAAATAGCATTTAGATTCACCCCACCTACTACCTCAATAACTGAAGTGCCTAATTTAGAATTTTATAGTAAGTACAGAGAAATAATTATCTCCAAGGGACTATTCAAGTGATAGAAAGTCTGACTCACTGATGGATTTTTACATTTATGATAAATTCCTAAATTAGATACTTTAGTTAGATGCTTAAAATTCAGTGAGATAAACCAAGGCTTCACTCCTCAAGTTAGCTAGTACAATTTACTCAATATAGCAAGGGAAAAAATGAGAAGGAAAAAAAGGAGAAAACAGGAAACAAACAGGCAGAAAGGGACATAAGACAGAAAGGGAGAGTAAATACCTCTATAAAAAACAAACTGCCACCCCTCAAAAGACCTATTTCAGGATAAAATTATATTGGTGACTAGTCTTGTGAGAAAATGGGCACAGGAATGGAAAACTATTCAATGGGTACAGAAATGGACAAAGAAATGAAGCATCAAAATGTTTCATTTAATAAAAGGCAAAAGACATGACTGTATTTCCATAGATATAAGACCAATTTTAACACCTTTACACTCAGAATACCCTATGAATTGCCAACCGATTTCAATAGGAGTAATCATAGAGTAAACGACTGCTCATTTTAAGTAAAACTGTCAAAATAAGGTCCTGAACAATCTAAAAGAGCAGATGAATAAGGGAACTCAGCAACTGGGAGAGAAAACGTAACTGGGGGAGTCAGGGGGAAGGCATGTTAAAAAAATAAAATACAAGCAAAGAAAATGTTGTCTTACAAAACTTTGGCTGATGTTGAAATTTGACATAGTAACAAAGGAGCTGCTATTTTTATCCCATATAGATCGAAGCAAATTGGAAGTAGGATCTATTTAGAGTACATCCACAGATATTCTGCCCATCATTCTCTTTAGCAAGAACTTGAAAGCTTAAAGCTAACAATTCCTCCACAATTGACATTCTGTCACTGGAGTGGTGGTCTGTCAAAAGGGAAATGAAACACTGAGTTCTCACCAACTACAGGAGGGAGAAGGAATTAAGTAAAGAACCAAATCTAATGGGCATGGCAATAAATTAAGATAGCAGAAATCTAAAAGAAAGATCAAGAAATGCACATGCTGTATTATGCAGCCAGAGGGTAAAACTAGACAAAAGGGTGATGACGTGCTTATAGTACCAGAAGATAGAAAAATTCTTGCAAGAGAGATAAACCAGGTTGTAATCCCTTGGCCATTTTAATTATGTAAATCCCTGAAAATAAACAACTTTCTGAAGGTATGTATGTAGCTGTGGAGAGGACAATAATGGTGAGTAGCAGTGGTGGGTGACAGACAGAATTATCATCATTTCATCTGAAGTCTTAAAGATGGGCTCATCTGACCTGAAAAGTAATTAAGGTTTTCTGCATCGGTAAGTATATACATTTTAGCATGATTATGGGGAAAATGTTGTCTATGTACACATTCATATTCATTTTAATAGTGTTTTGGATTTTTTTAAAGATGGTTCAAATACCCAATTGGCAAGACCAGTAGGCATAAAATAACATTTCTTTGTATTGGTGTAGTTGAGCAGAATTTAATACCATCCCCAGAAGAGTTGTACTTCAGATGTACTTCAGAATGCAGAGATATTACACATGATTCTAGCAGTGTTAATACTAACATTAATTCTGTTTCTCTGAAGTGAGTATTTCGTTAGAAATATGGAGGCTTTACCTCCTTTAATTACTATTAGAATATTGGCAATGCAAAGACTTCAGGGAAAGCCACCAAACTAACTGCAGTCAATTCTCACTGCCCTACAACTTTCCTTCCCACACACAATTTTCCCAGTGAGTAACAGTATTGAGAAGCCCTGGTGCTCACAAGCCCGCTCCGTGTAAATAAAATCATAGTTCTTGATTATGGCTGTAATGCAGTTTATTTTGAGGTAGGGAAGGAATTAACTGTAAGTTCTGAGGCATGGTTTAAAAATAAGGAATTGGGCTGCTCATCCAGCCCTTAGCAACTTTGCACCAAGAAGCAGAAGCACAGCAGCCATTAGGAGCAGAATAACTGAGTCTTTGTTTTCTGGGCAAAATGCAGATTCTGGCTGAGTGCAATGTACTTTTTAATTCCTTTTTAGACAAAGAGCAAAAAAAAAAAAAAAAAAAAACACATTCTTCATCCTATTAAAAAGTAGTATATTCTTCTCCATATTGGAAGCGTCATTTTGAGAAGAAAAAATCCCCTTAGCTTAGAACAGATAAATTATTATCTCTCCCTATTTTTACATGAATGTAAAGAAATAAGCTCAAAGTTAACGTCATTCATAGCTGTGGCTATCTGTGGACTATACAGTGTGGCTATACGGTATGATATTCACCAGCTTGGTGAACAGACTCTCCAGCTGATTTATGCTTGCACTTAAAGAATCTGAAATAAATATAACCTTTGTGATGATTAAGTAATTGATAAACCAGTACCATTGTAGCGTAAAATATGACATTACTGTATACAGTGCTGTAGCATATGCCCCTGAGTTCATGAATTCAGATTTGTAACGTATACCTATACAGACAACAGAGGAGATGAGAAAATTGGTTAATATACGTGGCTTCCCAGTCAGGAGCACCCACTAGACTTCATTAATTTAATAAGGCCCTGCTAAAATTTTGTTGTGTTCATCAGGAAAAAAGAAAGAAAAACAAATCCTCATTTTTTTAATTGTTTGCTGTAGAGTGTAAGTTAATTTGCTTATACAGAGTTTTCAGTTGTAATAATTAACTCCCTAGGTAACTTTTCCTTGTATTTGTTTTAGGAGATGATGATTTGGGGCTGAAAAATAAGTCATTTCATGCTTCAGATATAAGAACAAACTGAGACTTCTTATCTTCTCCTACACTGGGAAATATCTGTTGTTACCAGACATGGTTCAATTGATACATATTCAGAGTCTACTCTTGTTAACTTACAAAGAGGACTTCCTTGATGTCACTTAGGCTTTCTTTTTTAGAAGCATGATTTATTCAGTCCTGCCCAAGGGGACTGATGTTAGGATGGCTGGCAAATGTCTCAAGTGAAATCAATTTTTTGCCAGCTGTGGCATCAGTTTACTCATGTTTGCTGTGTATATGATATGATATAATGGGCAATCCATGTGAGAAGTAAAGCCACGGTCCTTTGTCTACCTAGTCTTAATGGCTTGCCACTCCAAAATGATCAGAAGCATTTTAGCTCCTAGAACAATAAAACTGAAAGTAAGAATATATGAATAGAGTTCATTTATAGGAATTTTAGTAGGATTTTTGAAAGGGGGAGTAGGAAAACAGCTATTTCCCTGTCAAGCAATAAAACCATTTTCTTTTGAGGATATGTTCCCTTGGCCACTGTTTTTATCTGGTTCTTTTTCTTCTGCAAAAGTCAAAAATAATATGCATGGGAATAAACAGTGTCCTTGATACATGATCTGCCTGGTCACGGGCATCTGTGTTATAAAATCATTGTATCCTTTGGCATAAGAAAAGCTACATAAGCAACATGATACACCCCAATGCTAAAAGTGGCAAAGAAAAAAGCAAAGCTCTTCATTTTTTCCTGCATTTATATATGTATATATATACATACATATATACACATGTAACTTGCTGCATGATTGCAAAAGTGCAAAAATTTCCCCCCAAAGGACACTTTGTGACAAACAAGTGTATGGGGAGTAAAGGAATTGTAATAAACAGAAATTTTGCTGCAATGCCTTTGATCAAGTCAAGCAAGCATATTGGTGGAAGCACAAACAAACAAACGGTTATGCTGACAATCTTTTTGTAATATGATTATTTTTGCTGTCTCTCATATATTTTGGCTGTGCAGTGCTCACATCATAGCAAAGACTGATTAGGTATATCCGTCCCATCTAAGCACAGAGCAAAAATTTCAATCCATATTAATTTAGTCATGCATTTAATGTGCTGGTTTGTGCTAACTTTATAGAAAAGTGCTTTAAGGCTATGCTTCAAGTCTTCTGGCTCAGGGATTCGGGAACTAGGTTTCAATAGCTTTTCTGTACGCGTGCAGAGACTCTTATTGCTGCAATATCTCCTGAGTGGAATTCATTTTGACATCAAGTTTTATTTTAAAGAGTTAGTCTTTTTCCAGACAGAGAACTGGAGTATATTTTTTATCTCAAAGATCAATATCCTGTCAGCGGATTATTTTTACCTACTCCTTAGTATCACATCTAGTGCTAGATTTTTGACAATCATACAGGAAGGTGTGCCCATTCTTCAAGACTGCTGATGGTCTTGTCTGAGTTTCCCTTGACTTATTAAGTGAAATTCCTGTTCACTAGAGCACTACACGCAAAGCAAGTGCATGCATGTCTTTTTGCTTTCATGACACATCACAAATGACATTCCAAGATTGTGGGGGCATTGCCATTTTGCCTCCATCATAATTTTGTGTGTAAAATACTGCTCAAATTACTAATCTTTCTGGTCTGTTACTATCAACCATAAACCTAGAATTGAAACCTGCTGTCAGTAAGAAGAAAGTTAGCAGCCTCTCTCCTGGCTGCAGATGTCATAACTTCTCTTGCGTATCAGAGAATGTTCTTTTAGAAAGACCTGATGTTATTGCTTCTTTCTTCCCTTTAGTCCTTGTTTGTTTTTTTTTGTTTGTTTGTTTGTTTTTGTTTTCTAAACCATCTGCAAGGGTTATATATCAGATGAGAGCCTTCTGTGGAAGAGT
>JAYECN010116530.1:0-27436 GCA_035222435.1 Microcambeva ribeirae
ATGTTCCCAGGGATGGTGTAATAATAAAAAACAATTAGATAATGCTCAGCAGCTACAGTGAGACAGAGTGGTACAATCTCACCAGGACTAATAGGGTTTTTAATAATAGATGGGCGTCTCTGTGCGTGCTGGAGAGGGGAAGCCAAAGTGGTTACAGTTACAGTGCATCTTTTAATCCAGCGAATCGCTGTGAATGGAGGATTAATATTATATGAAAGTAGGGATTAACTTGCCCTCCATGCTTATTGCTTCTACCAGAGAGATCCCTGCAGGGTCAGGACTGGGCTTCTCCTGATGCAGCAGGACAGGGGAATCCCACAGAGAAACAAGCGCTCTTTCATGAAAGGTTGACACCGGATTCAGCCTTGTGGACAACAGGTACCAACTTTGGGGAAGCTCAGTAAGGAGGAACTGGGAAAAGCACACACTCATGCCCTGGAAAATTAAAAGTCGAAGTTGCAACTGATGGCGGGAGCAGGCCTAGAGAAACCTGGGCCCAACAGACAAGGGGTTGTCAAGTGCTGGGGAGACTGGGCTCCATGGGCCAGCTCTATGAGAGGGGCGCCACAAAGCCCCCCGCTTGCATCTCAGTCCACCACCCTCTGCTTACAAACTTCACTTCACGCCTCCTTCCTCAAAAGCACAAACAAAAGCCATGGAGGGCATCTTCTTGTTGCCATAGAAACAGTTGTTATAATTTTAAACTGTACTCAATGCCTTGTTCCCCTCCTCGAGCACCTGGCAGCAGCTTGCTGTTCAACGGGAGGGCTGGGCCATGAGAGGAGAAGAAGGGCAGGCGCGAGAGCTCTGACAGCTCATCTCCTGCACTCGAGACCCAGGAGCTCTGCAACTGCCTACGTTCTCCTTTCCAGCAGCATAGAGATCCTTTCTTCCTCATCCTCCCCTTCCCCCTTTCCCTTTTCGCTTCCTTCCTTTTTCTCCCGCTCTCTTTCTCTCATTTCTATGGAGCATCATATCATTTATATTTATGAAAGGAATTTTCCTGGGGGTGCAAAGATAGTTCAAATTTTCTGTGATCTGATCAACCTTGTGCATAATAAATTTGTATGAAAATAAATTCCCTGGGGCCTTCCCTCCTGGCTGAAAGTCTCTGTAATGAAGTATTTTTCTCTAATTTAGTTCAAGATGATGGAGATAGGAACGAGTGTGTGCATGCATGCATGTATGCGTGTAAAGGAGGGGATGGAAGACGCAATACTATATAAGCACAAAAGCCAGTGATTATAAGATTAAACACTAGCTGAAAATATTGTTGAAGTACCTGATTATTACAAGAAGTTGACTCCTCAACTATTCCCTCTAAAAAAAAAGACAGAAATTATACTGCTCTATGGCTCCTTGCAGACTTAATTTGCACAATTTCAGTACTTGTCCTTAGAAGGGGCAGGAAGAAAACTATTCTTCCATCCTGCATGACTTGTTAAGAAATCATTCTCACATCCAGACTAACCCAAAACCACATTGAGATAATGGGGTTCCTCTCCAAATACAGGAGGCATCACTCTAGATTACAGTCACTGCTCTGGAGCATGAGTTTCTCCTTTTCCAGACTCTGCTCTATTTAATTTAGCACAACTTCCCCATAGGCCTCTCACTCCCTGTCCCCAGTCCTAGCTGAATAACTTGTTACTGGCTATTCCCATGTAGACTCTGTGACTTGGCTAGCCATTTCATCCTGGAAATATGAAACTCCTCCTGGCAAAATCTTGTTGAAATGAGGACAATTCTATCCAAAGTGTCTTTTTTTTTTTTTTCTTTTCTTCTTTTTCCTAAAGATAACAACATTTTGCATCACACACAAAATCCAACCAGATCTGACTCCTAGTAAAGATGAAATGATTTTGATGGATCTTGGGTCAAGCCTGAAGTATAACCACAGGTGTTAGCTGCACTGACTCGCTATGATGCCTTCCATAAACCATTTGTAGTCCCTCTGTGTTTTTTCTCCTTCTGTTCCATGCAGGGCAAACCTACAGTCCTACTTAATGGGAAAACTGGAGATTTCATTCATCAGCCTTCTGGGGTTCCAGCCATGGACCTAGCACACCAAAGGACATCCTCAGATGCACTAGGTCTGTTAAACACAGGAAAAGGATACTGTCTGATTGACATTGCTCTCCCATTCACACGGATAGTATTCTCCTGCCCTCTTCAGTGTCACAATACCATGATTTCTTCAATCCATTAGGGCAGACATAATATTTCCGCATGTTAACCTTCTCCTCCCACATTGGCTTGCCTACTAATTAGTACCTTCAGTCTCAGAGTCGTTGTCTCGTGCTCAGCCTACAGCCCACGCAGTAAGCAACTGATAAGTTGTGATATATGGGAAGGATACTCACTGCACAAGAAACTACTATCCACCAAGTGTTTTAAGAGCACCAGTGCCTGACTTATATAAAGCAACCGAGTCTCTACCCAAAATCTAGCAAGACGTCTGATCTATAGGAACTTGCAAAGCTTCGATTTCTCAGTCACTTCTTGTCGTTTCCTCTTCTAGACAAAATAATATATTACCCCCAAGAGCTTTTTGAGGACATGGACAAAGATGTCCAAGAGGGTGAGTCTATTAAAAGATAGGAGGGGAAAGGAAATGGAGAACTAGAAAGCCAAACCTTTAGTAACGTGTGAAGGGAATGGCAGGATTCAAGGCACGCAAAGAACTTGCAAAAGTGATTTGGTAAAAAGAACTCTTGGCTAAGATATGTTAAGCACATTTTTCTAACAGCCTTGTAGGTGAATCTACTTTGGATAACCACACTACTGTGCAGGAGTCTTAAATGTTTAGACCTAGGATTGCCGCTCCAGCTTTGCTTTTTTTTCCAAAGACTATATCATACGGGACACAAAGAAAAGATTTTTTATGGGATGTGGATGCAGACACATGTACTATAAAAATATCTATTTTTCTGGGTCATTTTTGTCCATTTACAACCCCTGAGAGAAAAAAGACCATCCGCTCTTCTGCCTGCTCAAGACCAGAATTATTCATACAGCCTGATAAAGACCTGATCTTTCACACAGAATGGGAAGTGATGAATCTTCTCAAAAAGAAAGCACACAAAATACATGTTGGAAATGAAGGCAGAGGACTAAATCCATTCCTGGCAAGAAGAGGATGCAACTCCCTTTGAGGCAAAAGAACCAGTGCCACTGAATTTGTCTCTAGGAGATAAATACTAATAACCCAGTCCTTCCCAGAGGACAATCTGATAACACTCAAGTTGACACCCACAAACGTCAAGCAGAATATATTCCCTTCCTCATGCGAGCATCTGAGCTTATCACCTTATTTGCTGCTTCCCTCTCAAGTCATTTTTGCAGGGTCAAAGGCTATCGTGGGACTTTAATTAGAATGCCATCGTAATGAGCTGACACTTAAATCAGCCTGCCACTGGCTAAGGAAAATTAACCTTAATGTCAAATGAGCTCCAATCTGGGAATCATGTCATAAGGGTGCAACAGACTATTGCAGATCTGACGTGTACGGTGTAGGCATCGAGAGCAAAAACTTGCATGCCTTTGAAGCAAGAGTTACATGCTGGTGGGACACCTATCCTAGCCTTCCCTGATCCCCAAATAAGAGCAGGCAGTATATGCTGAGTATTGTACCATGGGAGAAGTTGTGGATTGGAGCTGATTTGGGGTTCCTTGAAAACGAATGCTATGAGAACTCATGTAAACCTACCAAACATATTGCATAGAAAAGTCATCTTGTTTCCTACAAAGGACTTTGTCATGATGATTTAATTAATAACCTTGATATTATGCAAGAGAGTGGGCTGTAAACAGAGGCAGGTGCTTGCACACGTCTCATACCCTGCAAAGTTTAGGGATGAGACAAGCAGCATGTAGATACCCCCTGCTGCCTAACAGAGAGGAGAGGCATTCGCAAGGACGAAAGCACACAGGGAATCAACCTCCCTGTCAAAACTTGCATTTTCTCTTTGCAAATGATGACCCAGCAAGCATACTGCTGTTCCTCACATGCGTTCTGCTCCAGTTTTTCCCTGCACAATCTTTTGGCGCAAATTTTATTGCCAGTGAGTTTTGAGTAAGTTCTGCAGAGTCTTCCAGTAAACCCAGGTGTTCCCTTTAGTACCATCTTGCTTTGCATCCTAAAGGCACCAGTAGCCCAGAGGGGAAAGCCAGTGTGTGTTGCTCACAGGTTCCAGAGAATCCATAAAGAGGCTTACTGCCTTCCTCGGTGAATAACTGCCAGGGCTATCATTTTCCATGACATCTCTTTTATGCCACTGAACTTGACAAACACCTCTTGCCTCTCCACAGTTTTTTAGGAAATCCTGCCCCTGGACGCATAAGGAACACACAAACAGACCTAACCTCTCCATCTCTTCAAGGCAGAGCTTTGCAGCCCAACTCAGGGTTTCGCAAACCAAATCTGGGCAGGGAGCTGCCCAGGAATAGCAGATTGAGCCCCATGTTCCCTGACAGGAGAAGGCCCAGCTTCCCTTCTTTGAGAACACACACCTCAGAGGCTATTTTAGAAACAACCCTTAATTCATTCTTCACATGTTTCTACTGCAATCGTGACTGACCTTTAGATAAAGGGGAACTATCAGACTGAAGACCTTGGGAGATGACTCTACCCAGTCCATTATATAGTTTAAAACAGAAACAACTCCACCGGAGTTTACACAAGGATGATAAAGAGCAGCATTTACCTCAGCATAAGTTACTACCCTACCATCTTTTTAAAGGAAGGCTAAAGCCTTCCTTCGAAGACTGATAAAAATCTCAGCTGACTCTTCACTGGTTATGGTCTTTATTTATTTGGGGGATTTGAGTTTCCGCTATAGAGGTCAGTGTGTCTACTTCTTAAAAACAATGAGACTTCAATGGGTTTGGTGCTACAATTCCTGAACTAACGTGCTAGGAATTCCAAAAGCTAAACCCATGTTTCATGTCCATGAAGGTTCAGTTGCCGAGTAGAGGCAAATCCTACAGAAACACTGCAAACACCGGGGTAGAATACTTATAGCCATTTTTTACATTTTTTTTTTTTCACCAAAATATTTAAAAATGGCATTTTTTTAAAAAAGCTTTAAGTATAATTTGGTGTTTTTAAAATATTCTTACATCTCATGATTTCAACACAAGTCATTCGATCTGTTGCATTTTTGCTCAGATTCCACAAGGATTCAAGAAAATTTTAGCTTTCATTAAGAAGTAAAAAAATTGTTAGTAAGCCCTGGGGATTTACTGAAAAACATAAAATTATAACTATAGGTCTGACCCAAATGTCTTGAACCTAGACATATTTGTCTAGTATTTGGGAACTGTTCACATTTTTGAGGTACAAAATGATTTCAGAGGCAGTTTCATGGTTTGGGGCAACCTGACACCTGAAGCACATAAGGGATATCTCTGAATACCAGCTTTGAAAGGGAAGAAACTTCTGGGTTTTTCTATGGTAGCTGTTTTCCCTCCTCATTAAAACTTGCAATATAGAGGTTCAATAGATGGCATAATCTTTTCCTACCTCTTTCTCTTCTAGTGAAAAAATAAAATAGTCAATACTCGTATAAGCACTTACTGCAGAAACAAACCATTGTCCTATAGCAAAGAGGAGCTTCAGACAATTTAAAACAAACAAGATATAGGGAAAAAAAAAAGAAAAAAAAAAGAAAAAAAAAGAAACGGGCCCTCATCCAAATCATAAAAGCTCCACACAGAAAAATGGCTTCTTTTTGCCTTTCGTTTCCCCATCAAGAAACAGTGTCCCCCTCCCCCCGACTCCCAAATAAACCCCAGGCAATCAGAACGTCACTGACATTTTCTTTAAAGACTTGTTAATTAAAATAACATTAAGAATGCCATGTTCAGTATTTGTCAGGCATCAGAAAAGACTACTAAAATGATCACTGAGGGGCCTATTAAGTACCATCATGTCCTCTTAGAGTAGCTAATTACAACCATTTTAAAAGGTTCTCACTCCCCCCATCCTGCAAAAATCTCTTCCATTTCTTTATTTACTTACATGAAATAACCAAATGTTAACAATGTGCTACTCGGGATCTGACCTGAAGAACACAGAGACATTGTCCCCAAGCCCCCAGTGGCACCGAAGAGTCCAGTGGTATCTCTGAGTGAGGAAACAAACCTGACAAGACTTGAATTCCTTCTTTTTTTAAAAAAAAAATTTCCCTCCGTCTTCTGCACTTTATATTCCCTATTTGCATCATTTGAAGGTTTGGGCAAAGGCCACAGAAAACATGAAAGCTGGGAAATAAAAGAAAAGGTGCTCTCAGTATTTCAGATCCAAAAGCTTGAGGAACTTAGAAGATTGCAAGCCCTTTGAGAAAGGCCCAGCCTTCCTGATCTGCATTTGCACATCACCTTCTGCAGCAGGGTCACACTGCACGGCTGCTAGAACTATGCGCTGGAGCAATTAGAGTAAATAATACTGGAAAAGGATGCACTTTTCCTTCTGCATAGAGCTGATACTGCAACAAGTACAAAGATGCCAATTTATTGAAGAGATGGGGTAGTGAGCCTGTACTTCTTGGACCTGCTGTTAGGAGGGCTGGGAAGCCACCCCATGCTCCGCTCTCCATGCCTAACGCCACAGCAAACCCCGATGCTCACAAGGCGCACCCTGAGCAGTTACTTCTAGGCTTGCTGACTGCAAGAACAGAGACCAGGGGTTCAAAACCATCTTGGGAGCACTCAAAGGTTGACACAGCCCCACCAGACAGAAGCGGTTGAACCTCCTGGCTCTCCACCTCCCAGACCATCAACCTGCGTTACTCAGCACTGCCCAAACAGACTCCCTGTTTCCCTGGGTACAGGTGCAAGGGCTGACAACTTGGCCGATGATCCAATCCCAAAGTGTGCCTTTGAGCAGGAATTTGGAGCAGTCACATTTAATGATGTTGTTTCTTGCTTTGTGTCTGAGGGAGACCAGTTTCCCCACTGACCTTCAGATTGTTTTTGAGGAGGGCAAGCATTCCAGTACCTATGCCATCTGCAAATCTGGCCTTCTCCTCAAGGATATAAGAATTAGGTCAGAGACTTTTCCTTCCCCTTCCACTCCTGGGAAGCACATTAGAGCTCAATTCCTCAAGACAAAGCATTATTATTATTGTTGTTATTTTTTTATGGTAGAAGAAAATATTAATGTTACAAATAGCTGCCATTAGCCTAAGCAGGGCTGCACATTAATATGCACACTGGTGTCTCCACTGTCAGAAAGCAGAGAGGCCCCAGAGGCCCTGCTTTCACTGGGGAAAATGATGATGGCATTAGCTCTAATGATAATGATAAGGAGGCTGCCATAAATGATATGACAATTTCTTTTGTAATCCTGTTCGGGCAAAGACTTGGTTCCTTACTCCTCAGTGTCCATAAAGAGATGCTGCTGGAACAAATGGCAGCTTGACTGATTTATTTAAATTTATCAGACCCTCATGGTTTTCTTAAAATGCCAGCTCTTTGGGTTATGTGTCTAAGTAATAAACTCAGCTTCTTAGTGTATCCTTTAAGATAAATTCCTAATCATCAAGATTTTACACAAAAGTTAGATGATATGACTTTATCATACCCTACAGGATCCTGAAGAAAGGGAACCCACATCCATTTATATTCTAAAGCCTTGTGACGTTTCAGTCTTTTGCACTAGTGATACTATAATATCTAAGGACAATGGGAACTGTGATGGAAAAAAAAAAGCTGGAAATGAAAATAAACAACTACTAATTAAAGCTGTCACTGACGTAAGATGCTCCTGACCCTTGTTTCTTTTGCCTTTCTCCTCTCTTATTCATCATTGCCTTTATATATATTACATATCATATGTGCCAGCAGATCTTTGTGAGACTATGCTATGAATCAGATCAGAGAACTGATCTGGCTCAAAAGTAACAAAGCGAAAGAGTGCAAGAAGGACATTTTCCTCCAGAAAGTTTTTTGATGTGCAGACCCGCAGAGAAGTGGGCTGGTAGAGCTATGAGGGCAATTAGAAGTGAGAACATGCAGCTGGAACTATGGGAAGAAATGCAGAGGGAAGCTCTGGGTTCCAAGGACCCAAGTTGAGTCTGTCAAACTGGTTTGGCTTTTTTAATCATGGAACAAAATCAAGTTCCTATTTATATTAGAGAAGAGGGAAAACAAATCTGTTGAGAAGTTAAGGTCTTGGTTATGCAATAGCAATCAGCTACAACAAATGCAGAAGAACTTCGCACGTGGACCCCAACTGAACATGATTCTCCTGTCTCTCTAGGTGATGAACAAATTACACAGCTTTTTTTGTCTAACATCTGTGCATAGGGTCTCTCTGGCTTGGAAGCACCTATTACGGCTACTATGTGCAACATAAAAACGCCCAAGTGTGGGGATACTAGGTTTTGTTTGGTTAGCTACTGTACTGAAAATCCCACTGAGATCAGCTCAACTACTACACAGCCAGCTTTTGTTTTTTCATATTTGTTCTTGTGACGTGCATGATGCAGCTCATCAAAAGCAAATTCAAGCTTTAAACCAAAAATAAAGTTCGTTGCACTGAGATCAATCCCAAGGGACTAGCCTAGATGACAAAGAGCCATACAGAGCACCGCTTCAGATAAGGTGGCCGGGTGAAAATTCTCCATACAGAGACATGCACAAAAGCGTGGCACGTATAGGCCAATGACACAGGTATTACAGAAGGACAACTTCCTCCTCCTGCATAGCCTCTAGGACATACAGAATAGGCGCAAGTCTCAAGATCTGTCTCCCAGACAGTATCTGTCCCAGAAAATACAGCAGCAAAAGAACTGTTTTGGCATTACACAATAGCCATGTTAAAACTACAAAAGTTGTGGAAACAAGATGGAGAATATCAAAGCAGCTCAAAATATGAATCATATTTTCTATCCTCTTGTGCTCTTTACTGTTTCTCCATTTTATTTAGTTGTATGCCTCAAGTCTCTATCTCAAACTCACTTAGTCCCCATACAGCTTCTCAAATGCCTATTACTCCAGCTGGCCTGCTCGGAGGGATGTTTTCTCATTTCTTTTTTTTTTTTTTTTTTCCTTTTAAGCAGAAACTCAGTTATTCAACAAAGTTACTCTGCGGAGGCGGCAGGAATATCCCAGCAGGAATGCTAAGCAATGATGACCATGCTTGAGAAATCCCACATTATCATAAACCTCCTGTTTTGAACATATCCAGACCCCATAGCACTTCTTTACCCAGCGCTACAGACCACAGTATGAATTAATCTGTGTGCAATTAATCTGTTTTTGCAAAAAGTCTTGCTGGCAAAGACTCGTAAACAAACAAGACAGCCATGAACATCTAAAACTGGACACCCCTCACTGTGGCCTGCATTAAGACAGTGCAGATAAGCTGGAGAACTCTAATAAACAAGGGCCACAATACTGCAGTTGTGATTAGAAGCACATACACACTCTCTACAAATGATGTACATTAATATCATAATGGTTCATCATAGTGGTTCAGTGCTGTCTTCTACTATCAAAAGTTGATAGAAAAGAATGAAAATCATATGAAGTTGAGATCTTGCACTGACTGATACCAATTGCAAAAATCCCTTTATCTTTGCTTGTGTAGGTAAAGCTTTTCTTTCTATGCCTATACCTTCAGAAAGAAGTCTCTTGTTCACTCACACTTCTGTTTCCAGGCTTGTTTTTCTGCTTATCTTCCAGAGCGGGTCTGGTAGACTACATAATGTCTATGGATATAAAAAGTCAGAGTAGGAATAACTCTGAATCACATAGTATTTGTATGAAAGCTGCTCCTGGAAGCCAAAGACACAATATGAAAGATACTCCCTAACCAGGTGTTTGGGCTCAACATATGACAAGTTTAAGGTACTGACACAACATTACAGTATTTGGAAAGTGGAAGCATGAGCCTGCTCTACGGCAAACCCATAAACCTTAGTTCAAATGGCTATTGAGATGTAAGTGCAAAGTGGAGACCAGAGCGATGAAAAATACTTTCAAAAATACTTAGGCTCAGGTCACACACCGCAAGAACATGGTGGCAAATGTCAGAAAGGATAATCAGCTTGGCAATTATGAACATGCTCAAGTCTGCCGCTTCCATGTAACTTGCACTGTATTTATAAAGGCCAGGAAAAATCATTTGTTCCAAGATTGGCAAAGTCTTGAACACCCAAGATAAGGGCAGTCCACAGTAGTATTCGTGGCCTTTTTACAAGTCAGCTTGGGAGAAGGGAGGATTGACCAAAAAGAATAAAATAATAATAATAATAACTATACAGGTCAACTGTACCCATGTACGCTATGAGCGCTCTCATAGAAGCAATGACTTACTGACAGGGTGTAAAGCAGTGCAGACTAACCATGCCAGTGGCTGGATCACACCATTGCAACTAATCTGTTTTTGCTTGTCTTGTTGGCAAAGCTTCACAAAAACAGTACAGTCATGACCATCTGAAATTGGACAGCCCTTACTGTGGCCTTTAAGTCAGAGGAGCACAGTACCTTCCCAGCTCATCACGACGCGGCCACCTAGTACTTCTTGCACAGGAAAACCAAAGCTTCACTTACCTAGAAGACAAAAATGAGTGAGAAAATAAGGTTAGCAGATTCCCCTGAAATGTACAGATGCTGCTTTTCTTTATTGCCCAGGTAATTCCTGCATCCTAGCACCTTGTTAGGAGATTCCTGACATGCTCAGGCACAGGAGTGATCTGTGATAGTCTCTTAGCACATGGCCACTGTCTCCCCTGCTGTAATTGGTCTGTGGTGCCACTTAATGCTATACAAATTATTCATTAAGAAAAGCAAAAGTGAGCAGGTGTTTTAATCAACATCTTGTTATATTAAAAAAAAAAAAAAAAAAAAAAAAAAGTTAAGAGAGAGAGGCTCCATGACAACATTAACCACATGGAAAGGCACAAATTATTCTGACTGTGAACAGCAGGGCTCAGTAAGTCTTGCAGTATAGCGAAAGAAACTGCAGCAAGACAGGAAAAGAAGGAAAAGATCTCCCTGTTAAGGAAGGGATGGATTGGGTCACGAACCATTCTGCCTCATGATTCTGCACTGAATCCAACTTGCTGCAACCAACTATTGCTGGCATTTATTGGCTGCTTGATAATTTAGGTAGAAAAACAAAATGCCAGGTCTTAAACAAGATCCGACTAAATATTCATGTCTTCATAAAAGAAGGCAATAATAGCCTTGTGGTCAGTGTGAAGAGAGGTGCCGTGGGCTGAGTGAGCCAAGAGATCTTGATTGTCTTCCCACCCAAAGGACTGTCCGCCGCACACTTACACACGGAGACATGTTAATCTAAGAGGAGACTGCCCTTGGAACTGCCTGTGCTACAAATTGCAGGCCTTAAGTCTTCAGAGAGGTACCTAGAGCAATAAATCTGGGCTCTCCACAAGAGTTTCCTGCTTTCACTATCTCTGAAAGAAACTGAAATGTTGATGTTGACTCCAGTGGATTCAGAGGTATGCTAATCTAACAGGGTTCTAAAACCCAGTCTGGCATTTCTTTCATGCAACTTTTACTGAAAGAAAATGATAAGCTAATAGCAAAGTCACTTAGACTCAAAACAGAGTTATTGGTTTTTAACATTGTACTGCTGTCAGTCATCATCTGAACTATGGTTGCAGTGAAATGCCTTGATAGTTCTGTTTGATGAAGGAGATTCTGCTATGGGATGGAAGGAGGGAACTGATTTCTTGAGCTCTTTGTGTCTCTGTATTTCAAGATTTTTATGAAGATGGGACACCTTTTTGTGCAGTGTGACATTATCAAAAAAGAGAATCCTGTCTCACGAACCACTATCACCTAAATAAGTCGGGGGGGGGACATGAAGAGAAAATGTTAGATGGGATAAAAGGGAGGTCTGCCACTCTGACACTGTACTAGCCCCTTCCTTTTGACCAGCTTCATGGTAAGAGCTGAAGTGGGGCTAAGTCATGCTATTTTCTCAAATGCTGATTTATAGGTCTGGAGCCAGGACCACCAACCAGTCAGTCCTGACTCAGTCTTTGCAGAAAATAGATAACTAAATAAAATTTAGCTATCTAGAGGTAATTCTGATTTCCAAAGGAGGGCAGAAAGTGAGTGTATGAACACTCAGGACCTAAAACAGGAACAGTTTTCCTCCAATTTTGAACAGAATTTGCATGCTCAAAACTGTGTGTCGTATGCACTCCTGCTCTGCTCCATCAGTCCTGCATACAACAACACAGTCCTTAAATGCTGCCCACAGACTGTGTCTGCTACCCCGTGCTGTAATAGAATATAGCTGCTGTCACAGAATGCCCTAGAAGAGATGAAGCCAGGCTTGAATAGTATGGGAAAGAAAAAAAAAGCACACTATATATGTTCATGGCACGTTTGCAAAAAGGTTGCTTTGCTTATAGCCACCGTTGTAACTGTATCAATTTCAAATTAATGATAATCATACTCTTAAGTAATATTCAATCTACAGGATAAATCTCAGAATCTTGCAAACAGGATACAGATAGCTGCCTCTGAAAGCACCCAGATTCCTGTTTGCACATAGAAGACAATAAATCCCAGATGACTTGCTAAGCCTTGGCATTTTGTTTCTGCAAAGCCCTAGCGTGGCACATACATCCTCTTAAGTAAGACCTGGTTCCGTGGGACACCGATACTGCAACGTTTAGCAATACATTCCAGCACAAAGCACTAACATCACAGAAGTTAAGCAGCAAGCAGAAGTTAAGTAACTTAAGTTGAGAGAGGCTAAGTGATTTGCCAACAGATAACACCATTTCTTTGATGCAGAGAGAAGCAGGGCCTGTAACTCTTGGTTTCCCCGACGCACACGTTTAATTAGGGGGTGAGTCCCCAGCGGAAGAGCAAACCCGCAAGTGCGGCGCAGCGCTGGTCTGCAGCCTCCCGCGTACCGCGGCCGCCCCTCCGCTGCTCCCTCCTTGAAACGGCTCCCAGCGAAAGGCGGATTCGTTAATTGTGTTATTAGCTGAATTATTAATTGATATGAAAACAGCATTTTACTGGGCATAAAAAGTCATTTGGAAATGAGATAAAACGTTCTCGGCGCTGCCTGCCTCGGAGCAGAGCTGGAGCGAGGCCTCTGACAGCTTGATTATTATGCACATTAGTGCAGTCTGGTAGCTCCCGACACAGAGCACGGAGTCCCCGAGAACCATATCCATCAGGCAGCGGCTCCCTCCCTCTTTTTCCCTCTCCAGCTCTTCCCCCTCATTGCCTGCTTTGCATTTATGCCAGAGACCTCAGGGGTAAATTTTTCTTTCTGATCAATCCCAGCTGTCATCACTACAGGGTTGCTAATGAGAGTGGCAGTAGGGGAAATACTATTTTCCCCTTAGCCCCTCATCAGGAAAGACTCCGTGCCTCTTCCCCAAACCCTTTTGTGCTCTAAATGGGAATAGATGCTCTGTTTCCCAAGAAACTCCTTATGGGAAAGGAGCTGCCTGCGTCTCTCTCCGAGCCCTTGGTGTCCCACTGTGGAAGCAGTGGTCTGTGTACCTTCCTCCACAAAATTTTCCACTACCTCCTGTTGGGAGGGCTGTCTCGATGCCCTTTCAGCTTTTGTTCAAAACCCTTTCTTTGGAAAAATACACTTTCCCCGCTTCCCTGACGGATCCTTTCGTTTCCCTCACGGCCAGAGGGAGCCCACTTCTGCGCATCCCTCTCACCGTGCCCGCGCTCCGCTCTGTGCCGCGTCCTGCTCACGTCACGGGCCTCCTTCGGCCTCTTCTCCCAGCCCGCCAGCCCCCCAGGCTTCGCAGAGCTGCAGCAGCCACCGAGCTGCCTGGCAGATGGTACCAATTAATTCTGAGCCTCCATTAAGCAGGCAGAGTGTGTCTGCATTTGTGCAAGGGGAGCGATAACCCCTTGGCAGCCCCTTTCCCTTTCCTTTCTCCAGTCACAAACGGAACGGGAACCTACCCCTCCTGACCCACATCCCTAACAGACGATCACAGGAGCTGGCGAACACCGGGGATCAATGCTGTCTCTTATATGCAAACCTTGTAATTTAGCAATAACTACTCAACCACCATTGACCTGCTAATTAATCCATGGATTTTTTGTTGTGCCTTTAATCGTTGGCCCTGCTATCTGAGGCGCTTTAGACTGCTCACTTTGCACTGAGCCTAACCAACTAAATGCTACTTCAGTTCCGTAGTAATAAAACACTGAAATATATTGACTCCCTGCCAACTCTCTGGCTCTCTCCCTGCCTCTCTGCGTGCTGGCTGAGTGCTAGCGTGTGAAGGGAATATAGAGAGGGGAAGGCACTAGCCATGAGAGATGAAGTTTGGGACACAGGTAAGAGAAAGCAAGAATTAGTCATCAGTGACAGGTCACCAAAGGCAGCCTCTTATCCCTGCTATAGCCTTACTCTGGCAAGATCCAATCTGCTGTTCTTCTATCCCAGAATGGACACAATATTTGGCTCTAAATATCTGCAGTCGTGGTGAATCCTGTTTTCATCCCCAGCCCACTAATGAAGAAAACACTGTCTTCTTGACTATCACTGTCACACTCACAATACATGTGCTTGAGATTAAAAGAAAAACAGGTGGCATAGGCAAAAAATTAATGTGTATAGTGGAGAGTCTGGAGAGCTACACTTTCTTGCTAGAGCTGTCATCAGGGGGCCTCTGTATAAACATAGATGAATCACCCTGAATGAAGTTTTCTGAAGTGACTCCCACTTTTGTTTCCCTCAGCTGATGAAAGTTGGAAATGGTGATTTCCAGCTCTCCTGACATGAGAAGGAGCTGTGGACATTCAGCCCATTTGGACACTGAGTGGCTATGAACTGGGCACCCACCGTAATCTGTTGCTAATATGGATCATACTCATGATGCAGGTGGAACAGAGATGAAGGAAATAGGGGTAACAGCTTGGGGTTGAAAGCAGAGAAATAGGAGGGGGCTGTTAACGCAGTACAGAAAATTCTCCATCGAAAAGCATTCATTTTCATTTAGTTAGGATCAAAATGGAAGTTCTCTCAGTGGTAGTTGATATTTACCCTCCTACAAAGGAACAGGGTGGAAAGTCCTAAGACTTTCTAGTTACTGTTATAGCTTGCTGTCATTGCTTTCACTGCCGCTGATGAAGTCCTGGAGCTGCTTCTGATTCCCATCTTGCAGATTGCTGTAAACACATACCATACACTACTGCCCTATCCGAGGAGCTCACTGTCTCCCTCCAGGTGAGTGATGGGAAAGATAGAGGTAACAGAAATGAAACAGCGCCTGGGGGCTTGGTGAAGATGAGATGACTCCACATCTGCCGCTCTGCGTGCAGCTCCTGGTCAGTTGTTAGTGGCAGTGTGTTGCAGTCTAGCTGTAATGAACTGACCTGAAAATAACCCAGGCAAGCTCTCCGCACCTTCCTGGAGTCAGGGCATTGCACAGGTGAATAGAAGGGTGATGCCCTTGAAGAACGCAGGCTCAGTGTGGCACAAAAAGGAGCTCAAGGGCAGAGCAGCACGTGGTTTTATGCAGCCACACACTCCATTAAGAGAGGGAAGCCCTGGCCTTGTAAGGAAACTCTACTGGGCCCCCACACCGACAGTGCAGTGACACTGTGACAACAATTCAATAGCTCAAGAACTATTCTGCTAATGCACCTGACACTGTAATTCCGGGGCAATGGCAGTACAAAGGCCTCTACTGTCAGCGTAAGCTGTTTGGAAAGCAGTCCTACAGTGGACCTATACTTCTTGATCCTAATGCCACAGTTTCCATGTAAATAGCTAGTGTTCCCAAGCCTGATGCCTTCCCCTGTCCTTTTCTGTTTGTCTCTATAAACAGCAATGCCAGAGCATGTCCGGAGTACAAATAGAATAAGACTTCCCAGCAACAACAGATCACACTGGGAACTCTGCAAGTGCTTGGCAGCAACATTTCTGAGAGTTTCCTTGGGGACTTCCTGGGATCTGGGATTGTCCTGATCTGCCCTGTCTTTTTTAATACTGCAAAAAAAATGTTTCTGAAATGCAGGTCACTTGGGGTAACTTATGATCTCTTTTACTGCCAGACAACTAGAGTGTCTCAGCAATGGACCTCCTGCTGCCCAACGGTACAGGACTTCTGAACAGAAAAGTTCTTTCTGTGCTTCCCCAAAATTGGCTACTGGTAGTTTGGTTGAGAGGGAAGAGGCTGAAAATTGCTTGTTTGAGAGTTGGTGCATCCTGGGTCTGCAGCTAATGCACAGTACATGCAAAATATCTCAGAGAAAGGACATCATCTTGCTGAACAGCTTTGTCACAGTATTGCTTGATGGGAGATAACACAATTAACAATGTAGCTATAAGCATGAGAAGAAATACTTTCTCTCAGATATCTTCTATCTAGTTCTTTTATAAAACAGTTATCACCAGAGAACCATTTCTGTCTTTGCAAAAGGATATGCCTCACAAATAGCTCTGTTTCTAGGCTAGCTGGACATTCAACATACCTAAAATACCTAACGTACTTCAGTGGACAACTGCAAACTGACCTCAGTTTGGAAACACACCACTTCACAGTGTTCTTCCTGCCATGCTTATAGGCCCAGTCTCACAGCTGGAAGTTCAAGACCTTGGAGTTTGAATCTATTTCACAGGGGTGTTTTCAGTCTGTGCTACAAGGTCTTCTTGTTTGTGAACTGCCTTGTCCAAGAGTGGAGAACAGACCCGTTGCATCAGTTGGCTGCCCAGGCTCCTGATGCCAGCCTTGGGGGAGGATGAATGCCATGGGGTATCTTTAAGCCATTTTTTTGCATTCTCTGAAGCCTGGAAAAAATGTATGGGTGGCTTCCCTCGCTATTCATAGGAAGTAGGAATAGCTGCACTACTGTACCTTCCTGCATCTCCAAATATAAAACAACTCCTTAACAACAAGTGACTATGATTTGGGTAGGTAAAGAGCACTTATTCTCATGTTTTGCTTGTAAAAATGTTTCTTCAGTTGAGGAGTAGACCTCAGTGCACTTCAGCTTCAGGTAGCAAAAATAGGTCTTTGTTTAAAACCTCAGCTCTTCCACATGGACATGGGAATCTGTGCCTATGGGCTGTTCTACTGCAAGACAGGCACACAGAGGGACAAATGTGCCATATGCAGCCAGCTGAAACAGCATTGATAATGTCAACCTATTTCCAGGTGAGCACTTTCCCAGAAAGCAGAGTTTATTGTACGGAGAGCATAAACTAGGTTCAGTTGTACCACCTTTCTGCAGCCTCTGTGGCATTGGCCCTGTGAAGGTGCTGCCTTCACTATACTCAGGAAGAACATCTCCCTTCATTGACTGACTTATAGAGTCTGATAGCAAATTTGCATTTACATCAGGTTTCCTTTGTGGAAGCTTGGATGGATGAGAACTAAGAGAATGAGAGGGAGGGAGATGGTAAATTGGTTCAGGAACGAGGCACCATGCTCAGATTGATGCGTGACCCCTCCTCTACTCCTATGAGATCTGTTAAGGCTGTGACAGACAGTCTTAAGTGAAACCTCACTGCCTGGGACATACACAGAGAATAAGAGAGTATGGGGAACAACCTATAAAGAGAAGCAGTAGTTAGATGGGAGCTCAGAGAACTTTTCTATCTGTGGTTGCTGCTCAGAAAATCTGTCTAGGCATTTACAAGGCCTCCATCAACAATATAATATCTGCCACCTTGCACATGAATTTCTGCTCACGAGCCTTCCTGGGAGGCTAGGAAGAACTATTATGGCCAGTCAAAAAAAAGGAAACAACAAGATTCAATGACTTCTTCAAAGTCACTAGCAGTGATGGGAATCAAACACAGATTTTCTAAGTCTGACAGCCTAACTATCTTTCCCCATCCATTTTCTTGTACCGGAAAGTAAAGAATGTTTTGTTGTTTTTTTTTTTTTTTTTTTTTTTTTTTAAAAGCAGCCCGCTGCCCCCTGTGATTGATTCTCTTCAAGCAACCTAGAGGATGAGTTGGCACATCCCATTTTTGCCAGCCCCTGACAGCTGCCCTGCCCTTTCCTTGTAGCGCACAAAGCCAGAAAGTTTGCATTAGATGGTGCATGACAGAATGACAGCAGCACGGGAATGCCTTCCAAACCTGAAACATCCTCCTGCAAAGGCAGCTTTCAGCATTCAGCAAAGCAAGGGGAAGCTGACAGAGGCTGCTTCAGCAAGAGGGATTTGCCCAACTTCAATTAAGCCTCAGTTGTCGTCTCTATTCAACTGGGTCCCACCTTGCTGACAGCAGATCAGAGCAGCGTGCTCAGGACAAGGTTTGAAACTTCCACCTCCTATGGCAGCAGCAACTTGCCCACAGCATTCCCAGCTGTTTGACCATGCTCTTGCAGCACGAGGAAAAAAATCATCTCAGTTGAAAGACTGGAGAATAGGAAGTAGAGTGGCATTTCCCAGGCGTCCACTCCTCAACTCTTTGTGTCAGGAGGAGGAGATGGTCCTGTTCAGACGAGACAGCCTGAATGACTGATTGCATCTATGCCACTGAAAGATGCTGATGAGAAAAACCCAGGCTCTTGCCTGTCATATTTTCAAACCCCCCAGACGCTGGCTCAGAGCCTTGCCTGTCGCTTTCCTTAAGCCTCTGTTGAGGAGGAAGAGTGAAGATCTCTGAGACAGTGTTTAGTGTCATAGACGGTTCGGCAAGAGACAATTTTTCACCCCGTTAAATCGCTCTGCAGAATATTATCTGCTGGTTTCCCCTCTTTTTTATGATTTTCTTATGATTATCTCCTGCTGTTTCTGTCCTCCGCAGCCAAATAAATAAATAGCAGGATAGCTGTCAGCAGCTTTAGCTGAGTAAGAAGGCTCTGCAGACAACCTTGGTGGGCTAAACCCCACCTGGCCATCAGCAGACCTGCCAGCTAACATCCCTCTGCTTCCCAGCAGCATCAAAGTGCAGAGTCAGTCAGGTCTAAGGGTTGGAGGGAATTGGGAAGGTGCTGAGAATGCAGCCTCTCTGTTCTCCGCCCACCTTTTCCTGTGCAGACAGGGACATGTCACTGTCTCACCTGCAAAAGATGATGATGATGATACCGATAACAACAACCAGGCAGCAGGGAAGAGCCATGAACATGTTCAACCTCCTCACCTCTGCTTGGAGAACGTTTGTGTCATTCTTCCATTGCACAAATTAGAAAACAAAACAGGCTCAGAAAGGTGAAGGGACTTCTGGGTGCGGGGGGGGGGGGGGATGTCACAGAAGCAGCCTGCAGCAGAGCCAGGAACAAAACCCAGGGAATGTGAGCACCAGACACTGCTGCTTTCCTCATAAAACCATTCTGCCCTATTAAAGAATGAATACATTCCTCTCATTCTCATGAATCTTTCACCTTCTACCTCCCCTTCATTAACAAACTCCTTCCTTTTTCCTGCCTAGTTCATCAGATAAGTATTATTAGTATGGCAGTAGCATAGAGGTGCCCAACACTTTACATATAAATAAAAAGGCAAGATGCCTACGCTGGGGGATTTAGAATCTGGCCATCTCTTCCACTTGTAGCTCAATATTACCTTCGCTGGCTCATTTTTCTACGCTGTTCAGGGATTCTGATCCCTCTGGGGCTATGTTTAATTCATCTCATATGTCTTTCTGAGATCTTTTGCAGGTACTGATCCTGTCTTTTTCATGAGCTCTTCAGTGCTCAGATGTCTGCCTTTTTTCTTCCATATATAGTTTGCTTTCTTCTCCTTACCCCTCCTCAGATAAAGCTCTTCCTCTGCTCCAGCCTCCATATTTGCTCTTGCTCTCTCATGTCTTTTTTTTCTCCTTTCCATTTTTCACGTACTTTTCTCCTTTTTTTTTACTTGCTGAGCCCTCTTCTCTTTACCTTGACAGAGACTCTTTTCTCTATACTCTTCTTGAGTATACTTATGTTCTTCTTGAAATACCCATCCCAGCCTTCCCGTCCAGCTCTACCAGTATCTCTTCTCCCTCCCTGCAGTGCTCTTTGTTAGCCAAGTGTTGGAACTTACAAATAGATATCTTTCCAGGGGTGCACAAAGTCTTAATAACATAATGGACTTCTTTCTCATAGCAAAATGAGTCAAAGTGACATAGGCAAGTGACTCATTTGCAACACAACCTTTGGAAAATAAGTCCCTAGGGCAGTGCACTAGCAATGTCAGGAGCTGCGACAGAGCAATGTTGGCTAATTTTTGGTTAGTGTGAAAATAGTTTAACCCAGCAGTTCCATGTTTGGTTAGCATGACCATTTGAACTTCATTATTTAAAATAAAAAAAAAATCTAACCTTTACTTCCTCCCTGTTCCCTCCACACTGTGGAGACACATACGTCAAAAAAAGCAAAGGAAGAGGTCCGGTGCCCCATCTATCTACCATGCCATGAACATGAAAATGCCTCACACTTTCAGCTCTCCTCTCAGCAATGCCCGGACCTCAAACTATGGTGCTGATGGGCACAAAAGAAGGCAGCTTCCAGGCTACGTGCTTGGAGAAGGAGGAGTTTCTTACCATTTTTATGTGGATGGTGTGATTTTAGGTAGCAAAAACACCAACCCACTCCCAGCCATCACAAGAACCAGCTTTTATCTGACAATGCTTTGAGAACCCAGAGTGTCTGAAGACAGAAAAAGAGGAGCTTTATGTCTTATCCTACTTTCTGATTGTGATCTCTTTCCTAGGACCAGAAAGGAGAGTGAGAGGGTCAACTCAGTTTCTTTGCAGCTATTTTCACAAATTTTTAGGAGCTCTGTCAGCTTGATGCAATCTTCAGCTACTTCTTTCCCTCTAATAGCCATACACCTACTCTCATGGATTTTCTTATGATTAGATAAAAAAGGAGATGTGATCCTGAAACAAAGATAGTCCTCAAGAAAATTTGTAATCAACAGATGACAGCACTTTCACATTTCCTAGATCCACTGAATAGTTCAAAGCAGCAACTCTGCAGCTGCGCTAAGTTGCACCCGCATGGCTTTTAACTCAAGAAGCTGGGAACCTTTGGAATACTGTCACTTCAGTGGAATATACCCTCATGTTTATAGAGACAATCCTAAGTTTAATTTTAAACCACAAAAAACTTATCATGGTTACTAATCTGGTTTGGGATGCTTCAAGCTACCTTGATTATTGCTATTATAACTAATATCTAAGAACATTAAAACAATACCTAGTCCTCAAAATGCTGAGTTGATTTTGACCATGATGCAGGGGCTTCCCCAGACACACTCCCAGGTATGCTGTCCCGTGCTTCTCTTCAACCACTTACTAGTTTGCAGATGGGAGCCTCCCACTGCTTCTGTTCCTAGTCCTATACTCTTCAGCTCTTTTCCTGCAGCTGCAAGAGGCCAGTTCAGGCAAGTCCTATTCTCTTTTCCAAAATCTAGAGCAAAAGAACCACCGCCCCACCTTCCAGGAGCAGTCAAAACAAAATTATTACTGCAGTTTTAGTACCTAGGACTGGAGCTTTGCAACTTTTTCTCAGCCCTTCGTCCACCTCAGAGTTTAGAAACACAGACTACTATATACTGACACGTCAGTTGCTATTCCTGCCCACCACAGTAATGTCAAATCTTGGCTGACCAAAGCAAAATGAAAGTTGAGCAAGACAGAATGCTTGCCTTGCTGTAGACACAGAGAGGGACTGAGAAGGATGAAGTGTCAGATTTAAGTGAGACACCGTGAATGCATCAAGGAAGCCCCGCCACTATAGCAAGGCCAGCTTTATCATTTCCCCTTGGAGCTACAAGCTATAGTGCAAGCTTCCAAGCTAGGAGCCCTAGCTTGGAAGAGGGAGGCCAAGGACAGAAATTTCATGCCTTTTCCTCATTTTAATGTCAGACAGAGAGGCTGATACAGCAGCAGTGTTGAGCTGCCCATTTCCAGCACTTCAGAGGCTGTTACAGGAGAGAGGCACTGGGGGGAATCCCACAAGCAGCAGCAGCCACCGAACTAACAACCCACCCACTGGCACAAAGCTGAGCAAGCTGGGCAGGAGCCCGGGAAGCACACGATAGCTGTGTTCCTGGGTGAGCCAAACTGCAGGGAAATGAGGTTTTTGTTGTTGGTGGTTGGTTGGTTTTTGTTTTTTTGTTTTTTCATGCAATCTCCACTTTCCAAACCTTCACCTCCCAGCAATCCTTTGCCCCCCACGTAGAATTCAAGCAGGAGTGTCTCCCACAGTAGAATACGCAAAACTATGACAAAATAGCAAGATCACTGTGTTGAGGGTTGGTCTATGCACAAGAACTGCTGGGGCACTGGGTGCTGTGCAAAAGGAAACAGGGAATATACACTGGAACTATTGTGCTTAGAGAAAGAAAAGGAATTCTTAGACCAGAATGAGGCTGCCAGCACTCTGGAGTAACAGCAAAACCATCAGTCCCTTTTGCTGCCATGGTTATCAGGCTTATGCATTGTCTAAGTTGCAAGGGAGGTGCTACTTTTCCTAATCCCTTATTCCCAAATAACACAAAACTCAGATTGGGCAGCTTTGTGCCCACCTGTGTTTCTTCTTACCCTGCTTTTGCCATGGAGCAACTCAGCAATGGGCTTTGCTTCACCCTTGTGTTGTCCAAGAAGCTTTTGCATGGAAAGAATGCTGCCAAGCACCTCACTCTACAGCAGAAATAGCCCTGAAACACTGACAAAGAGCTTGAACGTGCCTTGTTCACATAACACCTCGACTGACAGCAATGAGAGCACTGCAGGAGTGCAGTGAGCAGCCTCAGTGCCTACGAGGAGAAATACAACCGCGACACTTGTGAAGCTACAGCTAGAGGGGATTTGATCTGTTCCCTACCACTGCGTTGGCAAATATAATTTACTCCTTGGCAAGCAAAGGACAGGCAATAACATACATTGCCTATCCTGGAGAACAGCAACTTCACCCCTTCAGTTTTCACCTGGGCCTCACTGTGACTTCAGTCGTGTAATCACACCTCTGCTGCTGTGTTCCCATCCCCAGCACTTGTCGTGGGGAGACAGAGAAGGCAACAAGGGTCTCTGGTATAAACCTGGGAAATCAGCATGCTGGTAAAGGCAAAATCCCAAGGCTTTCCCCTGGAGGAGTAAAAGCTGTTTAGAGCAGCGTGTAAATTCACAGCAAGAAGCAATAAAGGTGAGTTTTATACATTCCCATTATTGCTTGTACGTCTTTGCAATAATGTTTATTGACATGTTTGAACAGAGCACAAGCTGCAGTTCAGTTCAACTGCCTGTGAAAATGGGACATTTGTCAAGAAAAAAAAACCTTACAGATTCTAGCAGCTCCTCTCTTCCCAGGTATTAGATGGAGAATGCTAGGGGTATGGAAGACTAGGGATTGCCTTGGCTAGCAATCCCTGAGGAGCACATGAGGGATGGGGCAAGCTCAGAAGATGGATGGGGAGCTTCTTCTTACTTTACATTGACACTCATGCATGGTCTATAAGTACGCATGCACATCAACTACAGAATGCCTGCGAGGCACAAATTAACCTTGTGTGGCCAGAGGGATGTGCTAGAGAAGTGTCCTGTCTAAAGATGCTTGGCCTGGCTTTACCCAAGATGCCTATAAGAATTTCCTCCTGACTTCCTGACACACAGAAATGCCCCTTCTCCTCCTTTCCTCAGAGCCTTATCCTATGAGGTGAGGAGCCTCTTCTAACTCCTGTGAATTTTAAAGATCTCTGAAGACAGGCAGTACATTTTAACTTCATTAAATGCAAAAGACATTCTTCTTCAGGGGGTAGCGTGTTGGAACTGAATGCCCCAGATTTCAAAGACACTTGGACTGGGCTCTTAGCTTGGTTCACTATAGATACAGGAATGACATCAGTCCCGACACACCAAAGCTTTTGGAAGTGAATCCCTCGGCTGAGCCTTAGCCAGCTGATGCTTCTAAACAAATCTACATCTGTGGTTTTGCTTCACCTCTTATCATCCTTTTCACACTGAAAAATTACACTGAAAAATTAATTTGACGTGGATACACTTGTTTCTGCAAAAGCTAAAGTGATCACATAGCTCGTGCGCTTACACCCCTATTCTCCAGCCACCTCTCCCCCAGCCCGTCCCAGGCCCTGGGCTCCCCACACTAGCTCTGCGCTGAGCTGCAGTTACTCCAGCCATAAGTCCTCTCCGTGTGCTTTGTTTGGCACCAGTCAAACTAGACCTAGCCCTATGGACCCTTCCCTCCCCAGCATCCTGCAGTGTCACTTTTCATTAAGCTTCATAAACCTTTCAAGTGACAATTCTCTCTGCATTCATCGCCGTGCCAGCCCAGGGAATAGGAATGGCCTCTGGTTAACATCACATCACTGTTGTGGCTTTGTTTTTGTGCATGTTGATCAGAAATTACCTGGCTTAGAGAAAGTAATTTAGTGATAAATGATTGCCCGTTCAGAGGTAGCTAGTTTTAGCCATAGCTGCCAGGTATTAATCTATTTGTCAATCCTTTCAGATCTTCTGCGCTGATGAGTAGTTGTACAGAAAAGGCACAAAAGCAGCTTACAACTCTGAAAAGTGAAGCCCCCTTTTCTGAGGGCAGAGGACAGAACAAACAATTTATTTCACAACTTTTCAGCTGCATTTCTGAGGAGCTCTAGAAGCAAGGAGTACCAATGGGAAAGGATTAGTGAGGTCCAGCGTTCCAGCTTTGACCTTCAAAGGGGCTTTTGAACAGGCCTCAAAGCAAGAAAAGCACAGATTTGAGTCTCAAAACTATCTGGGAGTGTCTAGATGAATCACACAGTGGAAACCTGCCAATTCATCAAAAAGTCACAACTTTTGTTACCCTGAACTTTCAACAGGGGCATTCTGACAATCAAATTTCCAGTCATACAGGGACAAAAAGTAAGGCAAGTAGCTGGATTCCTCACAAACTCCAATAGGAGATGGGTTGCAGATCCTGCACCAGAGTACCCATCTTAGCATTGCTCTCTCTTTTTGGTTCAGCAAATACTTACAAAAAGTGGGGCACCTGCATCACTTCTATGTCTATTCTTAATTCTCCCAGACCAGGTGACAAGAAGCCAGAAAAACAACAGCAGCTTTCAAACACCAGAAGAAAGAATGTGACCCACCGTCTTTTTTGGCTATGGCATAAAACTGGAGTCACTCATCCCAGCCTGCTTGTTTGAAAGGACGTGGTGCCATCAAGAACGGGCATACACTTCCCAGGGCAAAGTACACCTCTCCAGGTAAAAAAGTGACACCCAGAAACTGAAACGATGGATTTGATCTCTACACGCAAATACTTCTGAAATTCTACGGCACACCAGTTGGTGCATGGACCCAAGTTACACATTTGTGACTCCCAAACAGACAGTGATCACAATATATAGCAACACTTGGTATTTGCAAGCTGTTTTGATCATGTCAGCCAGAACTGAAACTCTAGGATCAACTCCTCAGTGTTGTTCTGGATTCAGCGTATTAGTGTAGGCCACCAAAAAAACTCCTAGCTTTGAATGCGGAGAAGCTTTAAGTCCACAGGGAAATCTGAGCCATCCCTTGGGTCCCAAGAAAATACAGTTCAGAGAGAGGCCTTGGTGCAAGCCCCTCTCAGAAGAACCAGAACGAACTGAAAGTGCTTCCTAACACTGTTTTCATGGGTCTAGGAGAAAAATATACCTTTTTGATGACAGAAAACTTCTGGTCTCTGCTTAGGTAAGACAAAAAGTCTACGTTTTCTCTTTCCCTCCTCTCCTATTGGGCTGCAGTACATTTTTTTTCTTGAGCTGTTCAAATTAGGACTCTCCAGCAGTGAGCAACTCTCAGAACGTAAACTCTCTTATCAGGCCCTGCAGGTAATAGGGCCGCAAGCAAGTGCCATTTTGAAAGCAGATGCTGAATGCAACTGGGAGCCTTCCTCCCCTTCCCACTGAATTCCTCCTCCCCGCTCTTCCCCCTCTTCCCTCCATACTCCATATCCTCGTGCTGCTCCCTCTCACAAGCCGTGCAGAGCTCGCAGGTGGGAGCAAAGCCCTTGCTCTTTGCCCTGAGCGGCAGTTCCCGCTTCCTTGGGATGGGGCCTCCAGGATGGCCTGGAGGCTGCTGGGTCTGGTGCCCTGGGGCAGGAAGGCAGGCAGGGCTGGGGACGAGAGGTGATGCGGACAGCGTGCCCCGCAGCCGCGTCCTCGCCACCCTGCGGCGGCGGCGGCGGCGGCAGCTCGGCGGGGCCCCCACGCTCCGCAGAGCCGCTCCACCCGCAACGCGGCAGCTCTGCGGGCCTCCGGCTGCCAGCCGCAAGCGGCGCCGGCCGTGCCCAGGGCCGCTCCTGCCAGCCTTCCCGGCTCGCCGCGCAGCTGCGCGGCGCCGGCGGCCGGTCCCCATCCCGGGATTCCTCGGGCCCCTGCGATTCCTTCGCCCGCCCGCGCGTCTCCCGACGCCGCTCTCCCCTCGGCCTCTCCCAGCAGCGCCCGGCTCCTGCTGTTCGTGCGCTGGCGTTTGGGCCGGTGGCGGCGGCGGACGCGCAGAGGGGAGAAACGCGCTGTGCAAAGTACCCGGTAACGCCCGGCGAGCAGCACCGGGACCTTACAAAGTGTCTGTTGACAGGAAACAATGAGAGAAGAAAAGAGGCAGGAAGACTTTGCTGGGAGCCTCGATAGTCTAGATGGAGAATGGAATTGTTTTCTTTACGATTTCCAGCCTGCTCTACCACTGCCCTCCGGGTCAATAATCTCAGGAACAACCTTCCCCTGCTAGAAAATGTCGGAGCTCGTGCCAGGCCCTGCGGGAACGGCGGTTCAGCGGGATGAGGGCCGGCCGGGGCCCGGGAAGCCTCGAGGCCCCGGAGCCGGGGCCGCCCAGGGCCTTTTCCCTCCCGGTGCGCTGCCGGCCCCGGCCCCTCTCACACTTGAACCGCAGCCGGGGTCCTCCAGCGGCCAAAAAAAAAAAAAAAAAAAATTCCCGGGATGCGTTTCCATGGCAACTCTCTTCCCAAAGAAGGGCTGCGGTCACCTGGGCCGCCGCAGGCGCCTCCGGGCTGGGGACGAGGGGGACCCTGGCTGGGGCGACGGGCGCTGCCGGCAGCCTCCTGCTCTCCGCAGGTCGGCCCGGCGGGACGGCAGGGAGGGACCCGCGGGATGGCACGGAGGGACCCGCGGGACGGCACGGAGGGACCTGCGGGACGGCAGGGAAGGACCCACCGGACCGCAGGGAAGGGGCCGTGGCGGGGCCGGCGCCGCTCGCGGGAGGGTGACGGTCCTGGCGCGGCCTCTGGGGGCCTCGGCACCGGGGCCCAGCGGCGCCGCAGGGATGGGAGGCATCGCCAGCCGCCTCCCCTGCATCCCGCCCCGTTCCTGCGTCCTGCCCCGTTCCGCGTGGGCTCTTGTCCGCTCTTTTCCCGAAGTTATCCACCCGCAGGAACCTGCGCGCTCCCTCCTTAGCTCGGGCGTTCCAGCGGCAGAGGGGGAAGGCGGCCAGGGAAGCGGGCAGCTCTCGGCCGAGGTCGGCTCTGCCGGACTTGCCGCGGCGGCCTCGACGCGTTCCGGGTGGCGCCGG